>QNTS01002953.1:11713-24654 GCA_003317085.1 Hucho hucho
TGTCTGGTCTCCCCACCTTTTCAAATGTATTTTCTATATCTGGTCTCCCCACCTTTTCCCTCTGTCTGGTCTCCCTACCTTTTCAAATGTCTTTTCCCTCTGTCTGGTCTCCCCACCTTTTCAAATGTCTTTTCCCTTTGTCTTGTCTCTCCACCTTTTCAAATGTCTTTTCCCTTTGTCTTGTCTCTCCACCTTTTCAAATGTATTTTCTATGTCTGGTCTCCCCACCTTTTCAAATGTCTTTTCTATGTCTGGTCTCCCCACCTTTTCAAATGTCTTTTCCCTCTGTCTGGTCTCCCCACCTTTTCAAATGTCTTTTCCCTTTGTCTTGTCTCTCCACCTTTTCAAATGTCTTTTCTCTCTGTCTGGTCTCCCCACCTTTTCAAATGTCTTTTCTATGTCTGGTCTCCCCACCTTTTCAAACGTATTTTCTCTCTGTCTGGTCTCCCCACCTTTTCAAATGTATTTCCTCTCAGTCTGGTCTCCCCACCTTTTCAAGTCTATTTTCTCAGTCTGGTCTCCATACCTTTTCAAATGTATTTTTTTTTAAACAATGTTTCAAACAGCTCAGTATGTAGATCAACATTGTGTCTGTGTGTTTAGGCTTTGAAAATACTTGTCTTTGTTACTGATATTAGGACTCAGGAACTTCAGTACAGCATGCTACTGGCAGTATCAAGCACAGTGTCTGTGAGTCTCTCTGAGTTTGAAGTCGACATTCTTCTCTCTTCTCTCTTTTGCGCTTTTTCTTTCTCTCCCCCTCACACGAATGCACACACATGCACACAATTTGAAACACCGAACTGGTTAGGATAGACAGGAAACAGATAGTGAGTTAGACAAGAACCAGACCTGAAGGAATGACAGGGAGGGAAATACTTTCATATCCATAGATGGACATACAGCAGACACACATGAACAGGAGAGTATTATATATGTTTCTCGGTGTGACACACACACACAGACACACACACACACTTCGTATTTGACAGTCTCTAAAGACACAAGCAGACATACTCCCCTCCACTCCTTCACTCTTGCCTTTCTCTGGACGGCATCAGTGTGTCTTCATTATAAACTCACTGACACACTCTTTAAACAATCTCTCTCTCTCTGAGCATTTTCTCCTTATTTGGCAGACAGCATGAAGAGTGAGATTGGACATTACCTGCGGACATTTGTATATTTCTTTTATTACCTCCATCTGTTCTGTCTTTGATCTACATATCCTGTTTCTGTTATGAGGGATGACAGCCAGGCAGCGCCAAGTCTCATTTTATTGCAGTGAAATCATTTCAATGAGGTTTCTTTATTTTATCTGTGGCCGTGGTAGTGTTGTCAGTATCTGAACAGTGGTGTATGCATGTGACTAATTTGTTCTGTGTTCTTTCTCCGCAGCTTACATGTAATTGTTTCACCATCAGTGATGGGGAGCTACAAGAGATCGGAGTGGGACTCTACCCCAGGTAAGACACACACACACACACACACATACATACAGTGCTTCCTGACAAAGCCTGGTGTTATAGTTGCATGTAATTACCAGAGAGTAGTGTTTAGTGGTTAGATCCTGACGTGTTAGGGCCTATCATTGGCTCTTAATGATGGGGGGGTTCCCTTGGCATCACCATTAACCCCTTACACTCGTGGGTATTGGGTTATATGTATAGGGGGCTAAATTTAAATGTTTCTTGCAGAACACATATGAAATGCATATGCATAACCATGGTAGCAATTAAAAGGGAATTGTTTGGAGATTATGGGAAAAGGATTAGACTAAAGGTGAGGACACAACAGTTCACCGGACACACGACTGAATCCAAACATTACACCGTTGATTTTAAGTGCATTTGACATGTACTGTACTTTTTGCCACATTTGTTGATAACAAAATCGGAAAATACTCTGGATACATTCAGTAACATGATAATAATATTCTTGGGGTAGGTGCAACATAATACCAAAAAAAAAGAGAGGTTTAACTGCTGTTTCCAAGGGGCCACACACCTCTCCAAAGTGTGCCTGTTCCTATGTAATTTCAATGCACTTTTATGACTCAAAGAATAGTCTTCAACTACAAGGTGCTTTTTTGAGCTTTCCTAGCTGCGCCGTGGAGGAACTAGAGCAAGCACACTTTTGGTTGATTTGTTTGGAACACAACCCTTCATCCCCTGCCTTTACACACTTACTGTTGTTGTTCACGCAATCCAAAAATGTATAAATCGCAATCTGGGTCAGGTGGGCATAATTTAAAAGCTTGTTCAATTACCTCTTCTCTAGGAAGAACACACTATACTCAAATCTGTCTCTCCACCGTCTGTCTCTCTCTTTCTCTGCCTTTCTCTGTCTGTCCCTCTCTTTCGCTCTCTCCACCTCTAGATCACTCTCTCTCTCTCTCTCTGCTTCGTGACTGACAACTGACCGCTCTTTGAGGCAGTAAGAGGGGGTGAGAGAGAGCGAGAGGGATGAATGGTTGTTAAATGGTATGTTTATCAGTGTTGACATAATTAGATAATTATTATGTCAGATAATTATGTAGTTCAGATACAGGCACTAGGAAGGCGCATTCTGTCCCACGGGGAGGGAGAGAAGAGGGGGAGAAGGTTGTGAGAGAAAGAAAAGAGAAAAGTGATAGGTGTGTGTGTGTGTGTGTGTGTTATTGTCAGTGAACTAATCCATTGCGGAGGCCTAGTCTAAAAGCCAATTTATGCTTGATTCCAAAATGTGGTCGGAGGCTCCATATAGAGGGTGTGACGCAATTGTGGAGCCTCCAGAGGCATGCAAAGGCCAAATCCAGCTCTGTACCACAGCGCCATTCGCCTCCGAAATTTTGTAACAATGCGGAGGGCTCTGTATAGCTCCACATTGACGTGATTGGTTGACGGCAGGTGGGGGCGGTACATCCTGTATAATATGGTATTTCTGATTGGCTTAACGCACCATCGCTAATGACCTGTGGAGCTTCTCAAAGTAATGTTTTCTTCACCTCAAACAGCAAGCAAACAAAGTCTGTTTTTACATCCATTGAGAATTACAATAGTTCCTCAAAGTATTTGAAAAATCTTTCCATCTTTCTCCCTTTCAATAACCACTCAGCGTGAATGGGAAAAATGTCATACTCTGATCCAGTGGAAACTTCAGCAGCAGTGGTGTTGGTTTTGGAGAGTCTGGCGTGCCCAAAGTAAAATGCCTGCCACTCAGGCCCAGAAACTAGGATATGCACATAATTAGTATTATTAATTACTATTGGATACAAAACACTCTTAAGTTTCTAAAACCGTTAAAATAATGTCTGTGAGTATAACAGAACTGGTATAGCAGGCGAAAACCAGAGGAAAATCCATTCGGATTTGCAGTTTTTCTTTTTAGTTGACCTTTTTCTCCTGGCTGCCTATGGGATTCAGTGTTATATAGGACTTAGACTGCAGTACCTATGGCTTCCCCTGGATGTCAACAGTCTTTAGACAGGGTTTCATGACCTTAGGTTGAATTAGAAGCGAATAGAAGAAGAACTTAGACGTGGACACCGGAACTCAATAGAATGAATAGAATCAATAGAATGAATCAATAGAATGACATGGTCTCGCGCGCTCTGTGTTTTTTTCCTTTCCTATCGTTCACGTTATCGTCCGGTTGAAATATTATAGTAAATATACATAAAAGGATACCTAAGGATACATTAAAAATTATGTTTGATTTGTTTGGACAAAGATGTTAGGTATAGTTTGAACGCGTTCTCTTCACGGGTCAATGGGCGACTCGACGGTGGATTTTCTGAACATAACGCGCCAACCAAACAGAGATTTATGGATATAATAAATGACTTTTTCTAACAAAAGAACCATTGGATGTCTTCGTTGGACACTTGGGATGCCCTCAGCAGAAGTTCTTCAAAAGGTAAGTGATTTATTTTAGCTCTTATATGGGTTTTGTGTGACCCGCGCTGGATATGAATTTATGCTAATGTGGAAAATAGGAGAGGTGCTATCCTCAAACAATCAAATGTTGTGCTTTCGCCGTAAAGCCTTTTTGAAATCTGACAACTCTGTGATATTGCCAAGAATCTGAGCTTTTGATGACTATGCAACACTTGTATATTGATGAATATTTAATAACTAAACTTTTGGATTTTGAATTTGGCACCTTACATTTCACCGGGTAGTGTCGGGAACAGGGCGCTAGCGCCCCAGCGCTCCTTAATTACCCCCAAGAGGTTAAATAGGCTTCTTATTAGTGCTTGACTTGGACTTACAGAATATTTAATGCAATGTTGCAAAATCGCTAGTGCAAGCTTCAGGGCTGGACCCAACTTAATAGTTGACACGGTGTTTCAAGTTCGGCAGGCCATGTGTAGCCAATGTGATTTATAGGATATTTATTAGGAATCAGGATATTTTCTAGCTGCAGGCTGCAATGTTTTTATTGGTTGGCTTTATGTAGGCTATTTTTACATAGTTGGCAATGGAAGTTACTTTTTAGGTTTTCATTTTCTTTTCGATTTGGATAGAATTTTCATTAACTGCATGGCAATGATTTGTAGATATGAAGACATTATTATGAATGAAATGAAACTGTTTCACCAAAATGTGCGTATGAAATCCATAACTGGCAATCTGCGAAAGCCAGCGGAAGCTTTTTTTCCTTTTTTTTCCCATCTGGTTATCTAGATCTCTGGCGCCCTCTTGAGACAAAGCATCAGACAAGCTCAATGAACATAAATGAATTTATTAAAACACATAGGGTGTGTCTATATATGGAAAAATACATGTTTAAACATTTTAGAGCAATCGATTGGTCGAAAGAACAGACTACTTTCTGTCGACCAAGATTTTTTTTAGTCGGGGACAGCCCTAGTGCGCGCACATGGATGCGTGCACTGTAGAATATGCTGACTTGGGCGTGGCTTATGTTTGAGTGGAGGAGAGGAGTGGTTTTCTAAAGCAGTTACACCCACACACAGGACAGCGTAGTGGTATTCTGAAGCGTGATAATCCCACTGTTCAGGTCTGGTGAATATGAGGGATCAGGGCTGTCGCAACGCTGCATGTTATACTGACTACACACACACACTGCATGCATACACTGCGTGCATGCACCCCGAACACACACATCGCATCAACATACACACACTGCGTACACACACACACACACACACACACAGAGGGTTCTGCAGGTAGTCTCTAACCCTGGTTGTATATCTAAGGCAGCTTGTCAGATGGTCTGAGAGGGTTTAGCACGGCTTAGCCAGGCCTTCCTACACTGCTAACACCGCTGTGTGTGTGTGTGTGTGTGTGTGTGTGTGTGTGTGTGTGTGAGAGAGAGAGAGACACATCCATAAAAGATGGGCTTCAACTTGACTATGCCCTGCCTATTGATATTTCTGGGTTGCCTAGCAATGGACGGTGCTTCCACCGGTTTGCAGAAGCGAAGGGGTTTCTCCTGACATGTCTCTACCTCTATTCTCACGTTCACTTTCTATTTATTTTAAATTATTTAATATCTAGCTCATGTTTAATTTAGTATTCCCTGTTATGTGCTGGCATGTTACTGCTACTTTCTACAATAACTTGGTCATGACTATTTAATTTGGCAGTTTTGTTTCAGTTTCTCTGTGCGTACAGTTGAAGTCGGAAGTTAATATACACCTTAGCCAAATACATTTAAACTCAGTTTTTCACAATTCCTGACATTTAATCCTAGTAAGAATTCCCTGTCTTAGGTCAGTTAGGATCACCACTATATTTTAAGAATGTGAAATGTCAGAATAATAGTAGAGAGAATGATTTATTTCAGCTTTTATTTCATTCATCACATTCCCAGTGGGTCAGAAGTTTACATACACTCAATTAGTATTTGGTAGCATTGCCTTTAAATTGTTTAACTTGGGTCAAACGTTTCGGGTAGCCTTCCACAAGCTTCCCACAATAAGTTGGGTGAATTTTTCCTCCTGACAGAGCTGGTGTAACTGAGTCAGGTTTGTAGGTCACCTTGCTCGCACACGCTTTTTCAGTTCTGCCCACATATTTTCTATAGGATTGAGGTCAGGGCTTTGTGACCTTGACTTTGTTGTCCTTAAGCCATTTTGCCAAAACTTTGGAAGTATGCTTGTGATCATTGTCCATTTAGAAGACCATTTGCGACCAGGCTTTAACTTCCTGACTGATGTCTTGAGATGTTTCTTCAATATATCCACATAATTTTCCTTTCTCGTGATGCCATTTATTTTGTGAAGTGCAGCCCCACAACATGATGCTGCCACCCGCGTACTTCATGATTGGGAAGGTGTTCTTCGGCTTACAAGCCTCCCCCTTTTTCCTCCAAACATAACGATGGTCATTATGGCCAAGCAGTTCTATTTTTGTTTCATCAGACCAGAGGACATTTCTCCAAAAAGTATGATCTTTGTCCCAATGTGCAGTTGCAAACCGTAGTCAGGCTTTTTCATGGCGGTTTTGGAGCAGTGGCTTCTTCCTTGCTGAGCGGCCTTTCAGGTTATGTCGATATAGGACTCATTTTACTGTGGATATAAATACTTTTAACACTGTTTCCTCCAGCATCTTCACAAGGTCCTTTGCTGTTGTTCTGGCATTGATTTGCACTTTTCGCAAAAAAAAGGAGACAGAACACGTCTCCTTCCTGAGTGGTATGACGGCTGTGTGGTCCCATGGTGTTTATACTTGCGTACTATTGTTTGTACAGATGAACGTGGTACCTTCAGGCGTTTGGAAATTGCTCCCAAGGATGAACCAGACTTGTGGAGGTCTACAATTTTTTTCTGAGGTCTTGGCTGATTTCTTTTGATTTTCCCATGATGTCAAGCAAAGAGGCATTGAGTTTGAAGGTAGGCCTTGAAATACATCCACAGGTACACCTCCAATTGACTCAAATGTTGTCAATTAGCCTCAGACTGGGGCGAAGGTTAAACTTCCAACAGGACAATGACCCTAAGCACACAGCCAAGACTACGCAGCAGTGGCTTCGGGACAAGTCTCTGAATGTCCTTGATTGGCCCAGCCAGAGCCCGGACTTGAACCCGTTCGAACATCTCTGGAGAGACTTGAAAATAGCTGTGCAGAAACTTTCCCCCTCCAACCTGACTGAGCTTGAGAGGATCTGCAGAGAAGAATGGGAGAAAATCCCCACATACAGGTGTGCCTAGCTTGTAGCGTCATACCCAAGAAGACTCCATGCTGTAATCGCTGACAAAGGTGCTTCAATATAGATACTTTTGTACCTGTTTCCTCCAGCATCTTCACGTCCTTTACTGTTGTTCTGGGAATGATTTGCACTTTTTGCAAAAAAGGAAGTACTGAGTAACTGGTCTGAATACTTTTGTAAATGTGATATTTCAGTTTGACATTTTCTATAAATTAGCAACAATTTCTAAAAAACTGTTTTTGCTTTGTCATTATGGGGTGTTGTGTGTAGACTGATGAGGATTTTTTTTTTAATAAGGCTGTAATGTAACAAAAATGTGGAAAAAGTGAAGGGGTCTGAATACTTTCCGAAGGCACTGTATATATATTTTTCTCTGTAATATTACTAGCCACCAAGTAATTTTATGAGGTTGGCTTTAGCTATCCCAGATAGGTTCCCAATCTCCCAACCTCATAACTTGCTACCAAGAAGCCATTTCAGGCTATCAATTCAGTTATTTAGACAAGCTAGCTACTACTCTATCTTAGCTGGCATGCCTGTTGGTAGACTTTAGAAAAGCAAGCAATTACTGATTGTACTGAATAAAATTCACATTCCTTTAAACCTTTTATCCAGATTTTACCAGAGATGCGTATTTAGTTTATTTAAAAAAAGAACCAGTCATGAGGATACAGGCAGCTCAAAAGGTATGCTTATATATGGAGAAAAATAAACATATTTTTTACATAGAATTAAGCATAACGATTATGGCTGTAGATTGCAGGACAAATGTGTTTCAGGTGTTTGAAAAATGCAAAATTCTCCCTCTGGACCACCCCTCAGCCATCCACATGTACTTTGTGCCCCCTCAGATTTTTGGGGTGCCCTGGTGTGTTTTGTGTGTGCTTATGAGGTCTGATAAAGTTAGCAAACCATAAAAGTATTGAATTAGTCTTGATCTTGGGAAGGTTGGCACACACACACCAGATCTATTGTTTCTACTGCACTGCGTTGCAACAGATAATCGGAAGTAGGCTGTACTATGCAGTCATTATTAGCATGTTTGATCAAGTTTAGCTAATTAATCCAGTTAATATGCTAATGAGGAATATCCATTTGAAAAGAAGTTGCACTGTTAGATTTTTCATTGATATTCATCACATGCCTTTACATAGAACAATGCCACGGGCTTACTGATCAAGGCACACACACACACACACACACACACACACACACACACACACACCACACCATGAATATGATAAAAGATAGGGAGAGCTTCATAGAAAGCAGGATAATAAACTGCTGCAGTCAAGCGATAGCTGACACCACACACTCTGTCTAATTATCTGTGTCAAGTGTTGTTGACAGTAAATGCATTATCTCATTTAAAGCTAGAATCCTTAATTGAAACAATAACAAAGCAACCTCCCTGACCTTATTTTGCTAAAAAACAAAGGATGGGGCTGGAGAAATGTAACCACTCTCAAATTCATAGACAGCTCTATGGATGCGAGGATTGACCATCCATGTTATCAAATGTATTAGGGATGTAACGATTCACCGATACGCATCGGTCCCCTGTGCAAATGTTTAAGGTATGAGTACATATGAGCCCAAACCGATCTAAATGAAACATGCATTGATCAGAAAACCAAATAAAACATTCCAAATCGCAGGTTCACTAGTGTTTTTTACTCCTATTGTTTTATTCAGAAAATACCTCTAGCCTATTGAACTTATATGCATGTAACTGCATATGGCAGTCATATAACAACTTAGTCCACCAATGATGTATATAAACCCCTGATTGTGAATGCTTTGTATTGGCCATTGAGAGGCTTTGAATCCATCGGTCGGCCATATTGGCACTCCCCAGTTGGATTAGTCCTCCGTAGGAGTGAATGGAATTCTATAGTATTTCAATTAAATGTTTCAAGAACAAAATGTATTTAAGTATTTTTGTTGTTGTAATGGGGACAATAGTATTAGTAATCTCTTATACTTTTAGGAAAAATAAATAATATATTTGTTCATTTTTTTATTTGTATGTTTAGCTCACATAATATCATTTAAAAGTATTCATTAAGGTGTCTGTAATAGAATAAATGTGGCAAAAACCAATGTAGACAAATGTATTTCTATAGCTTCCATAATGTTTTTTACAATGGTGGGGGAGTACCAAGATGGCGGCACGGTGGCTTCAACACAGCGACCTCTAAAAGTAATCTAGTGCATTCGGAAAGTATTCAGACCCCTTCCCTTTTTCCACATTTTGTTACGTTACTACCCCTCAGGGGTGCGTGCTCAGTCCCCTCCTGTACTCCCTGTTCACTCATGACTGCATGGCCAGGCAGACTCCAACACCATCATCAAGTTTGCCGATGACACAACAGTAGTAGGCCTGATCACCGACAACGAGGAGACAGCCTGTAGTGAGGAGGTCAGAGACCTGGTCGTGTGGTGCCAGGACAACAAACTCTCCCTCAACGTGATCAAGACAAAGGAGATGATTGTGGACTACAGAAAAAGGAGGACCGAACAGGCCCCCTTTCTCATCGACGGGGATGTAGTGGAACAGGCTGAGAGCTTCAAGTTCCTTGGTGTCAACATCACCAACAAACTATCATGGTACAAACACACTAAGACAGTTGTGACGAAGGCACGACAAAGCCTATTCCCCCTCAGGAGACTGAAAATATTTGGCATGGGTCCTCAGATCCTCAAAGGTTTCTGCAGATGCACCATCGAGAGCATCCTGACAGGTTGCATCACCACCTGGTATATGGCAACTGCTCTGCCTCCGACCGCAAGGCACTACAGAGGGTAGTGCGTACGGCCCAGTACATCACTGGGTCCAAGCTTCCTGCCATCCAGCATCTCTATATAAGACTCATGAACAGCTAATCAAAGGGCTACCCAGACCCCTCTGTTACGCTGCTGCTACTCTCTGTTTATACTCTATGCATAGTCACTTTAACTCTACCTACATGTACATATTACCTCAATTACCTCAACTAACCGGTGCCCCTGTACATTGACTCTGTACCGGTACCAGCTGTATATAGCCCCGCTACTGTTATTTTACTGCTGCTGTTTAATTATTTGTTACTTTTATTTTAAATTTTTTACTTAACTATTTTTTACTTAACACTTATTTTTTCTTTTTTTTCTTAACTTCTTAAAACATTGTTGGTTAAGGGGTTGTAAGTAGGCATTTCACTGTAAGGTATTCGGCGCATGTGACAAATAAAATTAGATTTTATATTTACGATATATTTATTTTATATATATAAAATAAATATATCGTAAATATAAAATCTAATTTTATTTGTCACATGCGCCGAATATATATATATATATATATATACACATTTGCAAACATTTCTAAAACACTGTTTTTGCTTTGTCTTTATGGGGTATTGTGTGTAGATTGATGAGGGGGAAAAATTATTAAATCCATTTTAGAATAAGGTTGTAACGTAACAAAATGTGGAAAAAGTCAAGGGGTCTGAAAACTTTGAGTGCACTGTATAAGTCACTGATGTGTGCGGGAAACACAGCTGTGTGTGCAAACGAGAGGCCTGTTCTGATAGGCTAGTTGTAAATCTAGCACCTTCAGCATTCAGATGCTTGTAAAATGGCATTCCCAATGTCAAATCATAGGCTTTACTTGTTGAGTGACAATGTAATTTGCTGGGTCCTTGTTCCCAAATGCGCTGTAGAAAATTGTGTTTTACCCAAGTAGCGGTGCGTGGGTAAAGTAACAGGGGAAGCCTGTTACAACTTATGTGTTGTGATAATTGCGTTGTTTGCTCTATAACATGTTCATTCATATGCCTTTGTTACCGTGATATATAGGCCTAAAGGCCAAGACAATAAGATAGTGGTAGAATAAATTCAACCACGCCTTTTGTTTTATCACAAAACCAGATAGCAACCTCTCTCTGGTGAAGTCAACAAAGCTTATTGCATGTACAGTAACAGTCAGTTCCATGACCTGCAGCATGGTCAAGCAAGTTAATGTTTCCGACATTTTTGAACCCCTTAACAACTATTGATTTAGAACCACAGAGAGTTAACGCAAGTCGCAAAGAAAACAGGAGCTGCCTCCACTATTCCAGCACCATTTCAACTTCAACATTTCAACATCATCAAATCACCTCTGCTTAGTCTAATACAGTGACAACTAAAAGATACCAAAAACAATGTAGTCCAATCAACGTAAGCTGTATATCATGTGGCTGTCCATGGTTCTGATTTGTGCGCGTGCGTGTGTGTGCGTGCGTGTGTGTTTGTGTGCGCGTTCGTGCAAGTAGAAAAATATGTTGACTCACCCTACTTGTAGAGAAACACCAATACCATCCTCCTCCTCTCTCATGTTGATGAAACAGTCTGTCATACATGCTTTTATTTTTTGTTGTCCTAGGCTACCTGGCTAAAATTCTTGCTCGCTAGCCTAACTTTCATTCATGGGCAATGTTAGCTAGTTAACATTAGCCTTCTACATCTAGCTACATATTGAACTTCCGTTCTCTCAGGCTCAACAATGTAGGAATTTATGGTTGGATCAGAATCACTGTTATAACCATTGGCCAGTACGGAGAACTAAGTAAAACCACAAGTCCAAATCATTATCTCCATCCATTGCCAATTTAGGAAAGGGACTATTTTAGCTAGCTGGCTAGCTAGCCACCGGAGGACAATAACACGAGATGCGATGCAACAATTCAAGTTTTTGTGTTAATGACGTATGCTGTCAATGGGATTTGATAGGAGTGACGCCAAATCCAAACTGGCTTCCCTTGACACTTTTTTTGGTGCACCAGGACCATTCACAGTCGAGCTCGCTCAGTTTAGCTCAATGCTGATTGGCTATTTTTTTTTTACTTTTTTTTGTCAAGGGAGGCCAGACGCTCGCTAGCTTCCCTTGCCTTCAATGCAACGGGCAGCAACAATGTCAATGTCATACTCGTTTGGACCAGACAGCATCAGATAGATGGCCTACACGTAGGAAGACAGAGGGGCGCTGTTTTGCTGTCTCGTATGCCTTGTCCTGTGAGATACATTCAGCATCTAGCGAATTGAAGGAAAATGATGAAACACAGAGAGACAAAAGATGTTTTTATTATTATTATATATTTCTTGGTATTCATGGCATACATGAATACACGCCACTGGTTTTACCGGAGCGGGGCGCAACTCACATCCAACTGCTGATTGGAGTTTTCAATCATTCTGATTTTATTTAGATTGTTCAGGTTCACCATAAGAAGTAGTTTTGCTTTAAACAGTCAGTGTATTTTGTCATTTTTACATGAACAGGTTCATTTCATAAAGGACAGCAATCATTTCGCATTCATTGGTCGCAGCAGGAGAAGCTCTCCGTAACATTTCAAACGGTCTAAAACAAAGTTGCGTTATATTAATTGGCTAAATGCTGTGCTAATTTCTAAATATAAATATGGACATAGTACTAGTTCAAAACATTTTAAATGGGCAAAAATAACAAGTTCATCAGTGGGTGATGGTGATTTCAGGTAAAAAGTGAGGGGACCAATGACATTCTCCGCACTCAATCTGGTAAGAGGGGTGATAGATGCTCAGTCTGCCCAATGGCTCAGCTCAGGTGCCTACTCAGACCATTGACACACACACACACACACACACACACACACACACACACACACACACACACACACACACACACACACACACACACACACACACACACACACACACACACACACACACACACACACACACACACACACACACACACACACACACACACACACACACAC
>QNTS01002953.1:36424-68977 GCA_003317085.1 Hucho hucho
TGACCAAATACTTATTTTCCACCATAATTTGCAAATAAATTCATAAAAAATCCTACAATGTGATTTTCTGGATTTTTTTTCCTCATTTTGTCTGTCATAGTTGAAGTGTACCTATGATGAAAATTACAGGCCTCTCTCATCTTTTTAAGTGAGAGAACTTGCACAATTGGTGGCTGACTAAATACTTTTTTGCCCCACTGTACATAAGTGAAAAATGAACCAGTGGGAAAGTGGCCTCCATTCTCTATTCGAGTGCATACAGGTGACATGTATTTTTCCCCCTGCTCCTGTTCCTGCCCATTTGATAATGGACCTATCTAAACGAATGTTACATATTAGTAAAGACAATTTCATGTGCCTATAGTCTGATGGGTGAAAATATGATCAATTGATGAGATAACAGGGTGTGCAGCTTGACGCAAGGAACATAGTTCCAGCTTTTTTTGTGCCTTTGTCAAATAATCAATAGCCTATAGTGGCATCATGCAGCTCATATGTTTGGATTTCTAAGGCATTCTAAGGTTTGTATTATTCACAACTGAAGTTGCCAAATTACTTTAAATCTAGCGTATTGGACCTGTTTCAAATGATCACTTTTACCCTCAATAAGCCATTTCATATGCGGAAAGGAACATTTTCTTCATATCATAATATTTCTTTAGACCTGCCTAAAATAAATCCTGGATTTATTGCGATGGTGTATCTTAAATTGATATATAAATATATTTTTTTTAAATGTAGATGTTATTAAGTGGCCCATCAGCGGCTTGTATGCGTGGAGACCTGGAGATGTTGAACATGTTTAATTAAACATTTCATGACCGCCACAGCCCTATTCCCACGTACCAAAACCTTCTCAATATTTGGTCCAACTGACACTGTAGTGTTAGTCTGCCTCAGACACATAACGTAAGGAGTCACCCCCATACCATGGAAAGAGTTCTGAAACCCAGATGATAATTTAATATGAAGCAGCGGTGCCCGGTTCTGACTGTGACTGTCAGTGTCTGTTATTGTCCTCTTTACACTAGCAGGCCTAGAGCAGCTTTACACAGAAACACAGAAACACACACACACACACACACACAGATTGCTTGGGTTCCCTGTGACCACACTGGACATTCTTAAATAGTACTAAATAGTTTATAGTAATAGATTATATATAGTCGAAAGTTCTGAAGAAGCACTCTGAGTACCACAATGATAGTGTTTTGATCATGTTTATAGCCTTTCTTCAACTTCTTCAATTTAAGCCTACTAGAAAGTGTGTGCCCTCAGGCCTGGAGGGAAGCAACAGTCATTCCGCTACCCAAGAATAGTAAAGCCCCCTTTACTGGCTCAAATAGCAAACCAATCAGCCTGTTACCAACCATTAGTAAACTTCTGGAAAAATTGTGTTTGACAAGATACAATGCTATTTTACAGTAAACAAATGATCAACAGACTTTCAGAATGCTTATAGGGAAAGACATTCAGCAAGCAGAGCACTTACACAAAATGACTAATGGTTGGCTGAGAGAAATTGATGATAGAAAGGGTGTTTTGTTAGACTTCAGTGCGGCTTTTGACATTTTCGATCATAGTCTGCTGCTGGAAAAACATATGTGTTATGGCTTTATATCTGCTGCTATATTGTAGATAAAGAGTTACTTGTCTAACAGAACACAGAGGGTGTTCTTTAATGGAAGCCTTTCCAACAAAATCCAGGTAGAATCAGGAATTCCCCAGGGTAGCTGTTTAGGCCCTTACTTTTTTCAATCTTTACTAACAACATGCCACTGGTTTTGAGTAAAGCCTGTGTGTCTATGTATGATGATGACTCAACACTATACACATCAGCTACTACAGCAACTGACATGACTGCAACACTTAACAAAGAGCTACAGGTAGTTTCGGTATGGTGGCAAGGAATAAGTTAGTCCTAAATATTTCCAAAACTAAAAGCATTGTATTTGGGACAAATCATTCACTAAACCCTAAACCTCAACTACATCTCGTAATGAATAATGTGGATATTGAGCAAGTTGAGGTGACTAAACTGCTTGGAGTTACCCTGGATTGTCATGGTCAAAACATGTTGATACAACAGTAGCTAAGATGGGGAGAAGTCTGTCTATAATAAAGCACTGCTCAGCCATCTAAACAACACTAAACACAAGGCAGGTCCTACAGGCCCTAGTTTTGTTGCACCTTGACTACTGTTCAGTAGTGTGGTCAGGTGCCACAAAGAGGGACTTAGGAAAATTGCAGTTGGTTCAGAACAGGGCATGGCCCTTAAAAGTACACGGAGAGCTAACATTAATGATATGCATGTCAATCTCTCATGGCTCGAAGTGGAAGAGAGATTGACGTCATCACTACTTATTTTTGTAAGAAGTGTTGACAAGCTGAATGTAACGAGCTGTCTGTTTAAACTAATAGCCCACAGCTCGGACACCCATTCATACCCCACAAGACATGCCACCAGAGGTCTCTTCACAATCCCCAAGTCCAGAATAGGAGGCGCGCAGTACTACATAGAGCCATGACTACATGGAAGTACAGACACACGCATACATTGTAATATTGCTGTATGGTGGTATTATACATTTCATATTGTAGATATGTAGTCGTGTAATAATGTTATATGATGTACTGTTTTATCTTTTGTTTTATATGTAATGTAACTGCTTTAATGTGTTTGGACCCCAGGAAGACTAGCTGCTGCCTTGGGGATCCCTAATAAATACAAATACGAACACTAACTGTCCCATGATGCTAACAGCATGTACTGTAACTATATGGTCCCTGACCCTTTCTCCTCCTCTCTCCATGGCCAGGACTCCATGATGCTGTGTGGGGAGGAGGAGGCCTGGACCCCCCTGAGAGAAGCCATCCCCAGGTTGGAGAACCTACAGACACATGGTAGTATCCTTTACACAAGAATCACCCATGACCAATATGTCACAACGTTAAAATGTATGCTTAAACAAATATGCGCTCGCACGCACACACAGACGCGTACACACACACACACACCACATCTCATCTGTCCATTTTATGCTCTCTATTTTAGTCCAGTCATAATTATCTCTGTCACTCTAGTGCTCTTTCTCCCTCTCCTCCACGTCTCTCTTTCTCCCTCCTCCTCCCTCTCTTTCTGGTATGCCCTTAACTCTGTCTCCAGACTGGGAAGAGCTCTTACATGAGTGTAGTTCTCTGCTGGCTCCAGTGGGTGGCGCTGTCCCTGCAGTCCCTGATGGTAATGTGTACCGTCTCAGGGTGACTGACTTAGCCCTGGACGCCTGCATCAACCTGGCCCAATGGGACACAGCACTGGCCTATGGCACCATCACCCTGGAGCCTTACAGGTGGGTGTGTGAGTCTGAGTCTGAGTGTGTGTGATCTGAATGTCAGAAATAACATGTTGTGTAAAGTGAATAAAGATGGTAACTCTGTGTGTTGTAGCCAATGTCATCTAGTGACCCATGATACACTCTGCTCCGTATTGCACGATTACACTGTTTCAGTCTCTACCGGACATTAAACACACAGAGAAATTCATACAATGAAAGCATATCCAAACGCACTTCAGCCCAGCTTGAACAAAAAGGGGAATCAATCAATCGACTGATGCACTTGATAATCCTTAAAAAGCTGTCGTTAGCCCAGGACACTTCCACATGTGACTATCCCAAAAGGGAGCACTCTGTGTCTGCATTGATCTTTGTGTTTTCACGGGACCAAACAGACAGGCTCGCATTTCGGCTTAAGATGCCTTGCCTTCATCAGAGCCTGATAAACTCATTGGATTGATCAGAGATAACACGTTTTTATTTATCTTTCTTTGTGTCATTTGTAAGCATACTTACTGTACGGATGCTCTCGGGTAAACGTGTAAAAAAAAAAAAAGGGGGGGGGGGGCCTGAGGACCATGGGCGTTTCATTGCTCAACCTATGACTTACCCAATCATATGACATGCAGTATAAGGGTATTTCTATAAACTAGTACCAGGGAGGATTTCCTACACTGGACAACTTGTTACAGCTGTTGATAAGTCATTGATAATAATATAATTTGTGAATGTCATTACATTATTAAGATACAAGGCGGGAACATAGCTAAAGTCAATCAAATTCACGAGTTTATTTAAAAGCTATGTTTAAAACCCTTTAACATGGTTGGTGTCTTGACGGATTTGTCCAAAATCGTGTGACATAAAACATCACTTTTCTGTCCTTGCGTTTATGGCTGTGTAAGTTGTCGTTATATCATATATTAAGCATTAATCAGTTTAATTAGACATTGAACCTCAACCCTGTAAGAATCCTGGATCTAGCTGTCGGACAGTTTTTTGTATAGAGATCTCAGAAATGCAGTGTAACTATGTAACATTTAGTGTCTCCTTATGTTACGGGGTGAAAACAGTTTTCATGGTCACACAAATCCAAAATAATAAATGCGATTAAAAAATCTAATGCTCCTAACCAAAAGAGTCACCTTACCTTGAGACTTAAAACCTAAATCGATACTGTCATTAACGGGGCTCTTCAATATTTATGCATAATACAGACTTTTAACTACGCCGGGATACGTCATCATCATCTGATCCAGGAAGGAATTTTCTGAATGACAGCCAAGTGACGAACAGCTGTTGTGATGGCGCATGCAATTCAACAACAGCCAAAGTGCTGGGGAAAAAATGTGTTTGCGAGGAATGTCCAGAATATTTTGGTGTCTCATTTGTTACGCCAGTGAAGACCGTTGTGCCTGGATCCACGTTGGATCTAATATCCCTTGTGAATTGATGTTGATAATCTGTTGTGGTCTGCTTGATTTACAGCAGGGTCTCGTTAGATTTAACAAGAGAAAGTTTTACAGTAATGAGTTCATGTTTTCATGTTGACAAATACATTTTGTTTTCCATGTTACACCTGCAATTTTAAACAACACAAGGGGCTTGAAGTAGCCTACTTTAACTTGAATTTGGAGCTCAGAAATTCAAGTACTGGAATAGGCCTACCTTGAAAATCAGACATTTCCTCAATTAGGTGCTTTAAAAGTCCTTATTATTATAGCCAATTTATAAGTTCTCGTGCTCCCTTAAAATTATCAGTGATTTCATTTTTGATCAGTTTTTGTGAGAGATGTGGCCTCTTGTTTGTTTCCCGCCGCTTCTATGGAAGGGTGTTGTGCTAGCTACTATGTTGTGTTAAAACCATGTGCGGTTATTATGATGACAACATCTAATGTTGACTATAACTTGGCTTTCCATACAAATCCTTCCATTAAAAAAGGAACCTGGTTTTTGGTCACTTTCTAATTATATAAACAGCGATGGTGAGATGAATGCTACCACTATTCATGGCTTTATTATGCGTGCCTGCGTCAGCCACATAGGCTACAGAAAAATGGTCCAATCTATTTAGTTAGGCAATGTCCACAATATTCTCACATATTTTAGAATATAATAAATATTGGACTATCAAGGCCTTAAACTGCATTATTCTTAAAATGCTAATGGCCTACTTTTTCTTTTACACTTTTTGCATGCTTTTTGGGGGTAGGGTGGTTCTGTATTAGGCCCTATATGTACAATTATAGGGCCTAATACATAAATTATAACATTTTATAAACTGGGTGGTTCGAGCCCTGAATGCTGATTGGCTGACAGCCGTGGTATATCAGAGCGTATACCACGGGCATGACAAAACATGTACAGTTGAAGTCGGAAGTTTACATTAAAACTTGTTTTTCAACCACTCCAAAAGTGTATTGTGAACAAACTATAGTTTTGGCAAGTCGGTTAGGACATCTACTTTGTGCATGACACAAGTAATTTTTCCAACAATTGTTTATAGACAGATTATTTCACTTATAATTCACTGTATCATAATTCCTGTGGGTCAGAAGTTTACATACACTAAGTTGACTGTGCCTTTAAACAGCTTGGAAAATTCCAGAAAATGATGTCATGGCTTTAGAAGCTTCTGATAGGCTAATTGACATCATTTGAGTCAATTGGAGGTGCACCTGTGGATGTGTTTCAATGCCTACCTTCAAACTCAGTGCCTGTTTACTTGACATCATGGGGAAATCAAAAGATATCAGCCAAGACCTCAGAAAAAAAAGAACTCCACAAGTCTGATTCATCCTTGGGAGAAATTTCCAAATGCCTGAAGGTACCACATTCATCTGTACAAACAATAGTACGCAAGTATAAACACCATGGGACCATGCAGCATTCATACCGCTCAGGAAGGAGATGCGTTCTGTCTCCTAGAGATTAACATACTTTGGAGCGAAAGCGTAAATCAATCCCAGAACAACAGGACCTTGTGATGATGCTGGAGGAAACAGGTACAAAAGTATCTATATCCACAGTGAAACAAGTCCTATGTCGACATAACCTGAAAGGCCGCTCAGCAAGGAAGAAGCCACTGCTCCAAAACTGCCATAAAAAAGCCAGACTACGGTTTGCAACTGCACATGGGGACAAAGATCGTACTTTTTGGAGAAATGTCCTCTGGTCTGATGAAACAAAAATAGAACTGTTTGGCCATAATGACCATCGTTATGTTTTGAGGAAAAAGGGGGAGGCTTGCAAGCCGAAGAACACCATCCTAACCGTGAAGCACGGGGGTGGCAGCATCATGTTGTGAGGGTGCTTTGCTACTGGAGGGACTGGTGCACTTCACAAAATAGATGGCATGATGAGGAAGGAAAATTATGTGGATATATTGAAGCAACATCTCAAGACATCAGTCAGGAAGTTAAAGCTTGGTCGCAAATGGGTCTTCCAAATGGACAATGACCCCAAGCATACTTACAAAGTTGTGGCAAAATGGCTTAAGGACAACAAAGTCAAGGTATTGGAGTGGCCATCACAAAGCCCTGACCTCAATCCTATAGAACATTTGTGGGCAGAACTGAAAAAGCGTGTGCGAGCAAGGAGGCCTACAAAGATGACTCAGTTACACCAGCTCTGTCAGGAGGAATGGGCCAAAATTCACCCAACTTATTGTGGGAAGCTTGTGGAAGGCTACCCGAAACATTTGACCCAAGTTAAACAATTTAAAGGCAATGCTACCAAATACTAATTGAGTGTATGTAAACTTCTGACCCACTGGAATGTGATTAAAGAAATAAAAGCTGAAATAAATCATTCGCTCTACTATTATTCTGACATTTCACATTCTTAAAATAAAGTGGTGATCCTAACTGACCTAAGACAGGGATTTTTTCCTCGGATTAAATGTCAGGAATTGTGAAAAACTAAGTTTAAATGTATTTGGCCAAGGTGTAAACTTCCGACTTCAACAGTACTCTAACATTCAAATCTCTTGAATATTGTCTTTGTCCCATCATCTTTAGTACAAACTGTCTTTTGTGCCTTAGCTACAATGCTAATGTTGTTTAAGATAATGTGTTCTAGATTTCTAAAGTGTCCTGAAACTTTAGTTAATTTCTATTACATTCTAACTGAACAAAGTTATATTCTCCACCAGAGCTGTGTAGCTGTGAGGCTTGGTCCGACTGTTTTGGCTGCAGCAGGAGCATCAATGCTAAGTGGCTAATGGGTTGATTAGATGTGAGGTATTAACTATGCTGAAGCTCTTGTTATGCTAATTTAAACCGTCTCTATTTGATTTCCACTCTCCTGCTTATTCTGATGACTACCTTCCCCACACACCCCTACCAGTCTTCCTCAGAGTTTTGGAGAATAATTAGGCTTTTCAAGTCATTCCCTATTATTTTGGGTAATTGTCTCCGCTATTAAATATATGTTTTTTCAAGCTCATTGACTTTGATTACTGGAGAAAATGGGCAAAACATTTCATGTGATTAAGCTGAATGAATAATTTCCTAGCGGTGTGTTTTCTGTGGCGTACATGTAGCCGCTTCTGTGCTGCTAACGTCATTGTTACTGCTCAAGGCTGTGAATGGCACATTGTCTCCTCTTCATAATGTTTATTCATAAATTGAGCCTTAGATAACGTGGCCGCTGCCAGACAATGTTACCTAATGCTCAACGCATAATAAACTGTAGTGGTACTCTAGTAGCTAATGTATTGTGCAACTGTGCTTCTTAATCACTTACTGATGTGGAGTGTTTCCGCTTAAACTCACTTCAACTCTGTCATGGCTACATACCCTGCAAGCAAAATGTGTCTTTAGGACATCCCCGGAACATCACGAAATGGTCGCCTAAGTTGTATAGCTTGCGTGATTGCTTGCTAGCTACAGGTAGCTGCCTACCGTGGACTCACCCGGCTCGGTCAGAGCAGTAATTATTAACATGATGATGATGAGCTACCACTACCAGCTATGGCTAGCTAATTAGGTATTATTTAGATATTATAACTGTATTCCCCAATATTTGCGTGATATTTGTTAGCTAGCTAGACTAAAATTAAAACCTAACATGTAGCCTACCTATCCATACTGTAGATGCTACTACTACTACTGTAGACAAAGATCCCAACGTGTGTCTACTTCATGAAGTTGAAACAGCGGGCCTTGGAGGTGAGGCAGTTGTTTTGTAGCAGCAGCAGCAGCATAACTAGACCATTTTAAATTGTAAAGTTAGGCGCATGATGATGCAGACACACTTAAATACGTATTCTATTTCATATGTATACTATTAGAATGCTTTTTCTTTCAGTAGTATATTTTTAGTATGGCAACCTTTGTAGGAGCGAACATTAAACCTAAGCTTCCCTTTGTTTACTCACTTCCTAGTGCCTAGAGAGCCCCAGGTAGGCAGAATGTCAGCAGAAAGCTGTCAGACAGACTCTGATGCAGAGGAGAGCAGGGAGGAGGAAGATGAGTTAAGGAGTAGCAGCAGTGCCAGTGAAGGAGTGACAGAAGAGATTGAACAAGCAAGTAGTAAGGGAAAGGAGGAGTATGGACAGATTCGAAGTGAGGAAGACGAGGTTTTAGATGATCCAGCACTGTGGCCAGAGAAAGTACAAGACCATGAAAGAGAAGCTATTGTTCGCAGACTAACCAACCGGTGTGGTGAGGAGACAGAGAATGTATGACAAACTACCAGAGCATGAGGATGGTGTGTCTCACAAGAACTGTTACAGGAAGCGGAAAAATCTGCAGCATACCGTAACAACAGCTACAGGTATAGACAGTCAGCTGTAGAAACAAATCCAGTCAGAAATGTATGAAACAGAGCACTTCTAGAAAGGATTTTGGATGTGACACTGTACTTAGCATCTAGGAATCTGCCATTCCAGGGGAAATCACTCAATCTTGATGATGTGCATAATGGACATTACCTAGGCTTACTTTAACTGTTGTCAAATTATGACCCGCTATTACGTGAGCACTTACAGAAAGTCAGGGACAAAAAGAAAGGAGCATGACTCATTACCTCAGCCCTGAGAGCCAAAACGACTTCATAGGAATATGTGGTCAAAGGGTTTTGAAAACAATACTTTATGAAAGAGAAGATGCAATCTATTACTCGGTTATATGTGATGCAACTCCAGACATTTCCCATACTGAGCAAAATGTATTATTGGTGAGATATGTACACAAAGATAAAGTTCAGGGAACAGGTGAATGGGAAATAATTGAACATTTTCTTGAATTTAAAGACTTTGCTAGAAAGACAGGCAGTGAAATTTCTGAAATGATTTTGAGTGCATTGTAAGGGCATGGTATTGACATAGCAGATTGCCATGGTCAAGTCTATGATAATGGTGCAAATATGTCAGGGAAAGTGAAGGGAGTTCAAGCACACATACATGCAGCTCAGTCGTGCCCAGAAGTATCAACCTTTTTTGGCTGTGTGAATCGTCTTTACAATCTGTTCAGTGCCAGCCCAGCGCGATGGGCCATTCTCAAGGAAAATACTGGCTGCTGTCTTAACCGCCTTTCAGACACGCGATGGAGTGTGCGTATTGCTGTGGTCCGACCAGTGGCAACTCATTTACCGTCCATCAAGGCCCTAGACATGCTTCTTGCTACCTGCAGCCTGACAAACGAAGCCAAATCTGAGGCAAAAGGTCTGAAAAGCTACTTCATGTCAAGGCAATTTTCCTGCTCACTTTCCGGGTAAAAGTTTTGCAGTGTATTGAGAATAGAAGCCTAATTCTTCAGTCAGGAAATATTTCTCTGGTCACTGAAGCAGCTCACATTAAAGCACTACAGGAAGAAATACAGGCTCTGCGTAATCAATGGGACGCTCTTCTGTCAGAAGCCTCCATGGTGGCAAATGAAATGGCTGTAACTACTCCGTTTCACAGTGAACAGAGGAGCCGCCAGAAAAAAATTAAACGTTTCCCTGATGAGACTGAAGATGACATAGCAAATGAACAGAAGTCAGACACTGGATTTCGCAACACAGTGTTTAATGTGGCTCTGGATAGTATAATCAGTCATTTGGACATGCGGTTCCACACGGTTGCAGCTATATGCGAGGAGTTTTCACCAATACTTACATTTAGGAAAATGACTGAAAAACAAATTTGTGTATCTTGCCACAAATTGAGAAACAAGTACTCCAAAGATCTCACAGATGGATTTGAAAATGAAGTGTGACATCTAAAGGCGGTATATGGTGTCACTCCTTCTCCTGTAGAGCACCTAAATGCCATCCACAAGATGCAGCTACAGAGCATTTTTGGAGAGGTGTGCATTGCACTGCAAATTTTCCGTACAATGCCTGTAACAGCTGCTGGAGGTGAACGTGCCTTAAGTAAGCTAAAACTTATAATGAACTATCTAAGATCTACAATGTGCCAAGACAGGTTGAACAGCCTTGCCATCCTTTCAATTGGAAACCAGTTAGCTAGACAATTTAACTTTAAAGACATTATAAATGAGTTTGGCTCTTGGTGCAGTGTAACCTCTGAGTTTTGTTTACAGGGAACAAACACAAGGACAAATGCCTTAACCTGTTCTACCTAAGCCTGCCCGGGGATGGGCAAAATACTGTTTCAAAGTATTTTCTGCTATGGTTTATCTCCTGTTGAACTTACTCAGGAATGCCCACATAATGTCTTGACACTACAGTTGTAGTTTCACAGATGCTTGTTCTCTGTAGGTACATAAAGCATCAAATCTCATGACACAGACAGCTGTTGTTAACATTAGGAACCAAACATGTTTGCAATACGGTTAATATAGGCAAAGGATGAAGGTGGAAACTAGAATCTGCACAATTGTAGTATAGAGCAGCAGAAGCTTATAGTTAGTACATTTAATAACACATATTGTCCAGTACGTTATTTTATTCTGAAACATTCTGATTTCTATGTTAGGGGCCCGGTATTTTTTTTTTTCACCAGGGGTGTTGCCAGAATTTTGGAGGTTCTGGAGGTTTTTGTCTAGTTCCTGGAGTTGTTCCGGAGATGTCACCTGATGGTCACAAAGAAATGTTCTCCCCAACAAACATCACCCCTTGTTACCCATCAAGGCCTTGATTGGTGAACAACTGATCAATTCACAGTTATTTCTCTGTTGGCAAATAGTGCTTTTAACATAATGTTTTTCAACTTACATATTTGACACATTTTGACATACATGATTGAATTGTGTATATGTATTTATACAGTCATTATTATTCAACATGACCCTGCCTGGGTTTTAAACTCACAACCGCTTGGTTCACAGAATTTTGATCTTCCTGCTACGTCACAATATTTGTGTCAATGACTGATTGTACTTGTATTCCTACACTTTGCACTTCATAGTAAATCTCAGCTCTGTTAAAATACACTCAAGAAAAACTATTTTATTTATCGTAGTGATTCAGGAGTAACATTAAAGCAGAATAATATGCCCCCTAAAAATTTGACAACTATACAGAAAACCCTCAAATTGCTGAAATAAGTCAATTAAATCAATGATGAGAGAATAGTCAGATTAACTGATAACCAAAATAGCAGTGCAGATGGCACTCTTTCGCTAAGTGTGGAGATGTGTTAGAGGTAATGAATGTGCAGGGGACTTCTGAGAAGGCTATAGACTTTGTGACGCAGCTTAAAGATCAGCATAGCCCAAATTCAGAGGTTGTGAGTTCATATTGAAGTGATCATGTCAAATGTTATCATATTGACATTAATTAAAGTTATTTTTTACACTATTTTAGCTGAACAGCTTCACACCTACAGTACTGTACCTTACCTTAAAACCCTCATACCATTTCATTACTTGAATCCTACAAAATAACCATATTCAGTGAAGTCCATTATTATTGACACCCTTGATAAAGATTAGCAAAAATTACTGTATAAAATAAATAATTCAAACACTGAGCTATATTGTATGATCAAAAAAAATGGGGAAATTATATTATTTTGTACAACTGATACAATTGCTCTGAGAAATATATTTAGTTTAACAAGTAATATTTTTTATCTCTAAAAGGTAGGGGTCAAAATGATTGTCATCCCTGTTTTTTCAATACCTTTCAATACCGCACTGAGACTTTTTCTAAAATGTTTTATGAGTTTGAGAACACATTAGGAGGGATCTTAGACCATTCCTCCATACAGAATCCTTCAGGATCCTTGGAAGCAAGTGGGAAAAAAATAGCCCCATAACATCAAAGATCCACCAGCATATTTTACATTAGGTATGGACTTATTTTCTACTCATGTATTCTCATGTATTTTTGGCCACCACTGGTGTGCGTGGCCAAAAAACTGTATTTTCATGTCATCTGACCAAAGCACCATCGAGAGCATCCTGACCGGTTGCATCACCGCCTGGTATGGCAACTGCTCGACATCTGACCGTAAGGCGCTACAGAGGGTAGTGCGAACAGCCCAGCACTGGGGCCAAGCTTCCTGCCATCAAGGACCTATATAATAGGCGGTGTCAAAGGAAAGCCCAGAAAATTGTCAGAGACTCCAGTCACCCAAGATTGACTGTTTTCTCTGCTACCGCACGGCAAGTAGTGCCGGAGAGCCAAGTCTACTTGTACACTGCTGCTACTCGCTGTTTGTTTGTTACCCACAGTTGATGTCGGAAGTTTATATACACTTAGGTTGGAGTCATTAAAACTAGTTTTTCAACCACTCCACAAATTTCTTGTTAACTAACTTTAGTTTTGGCGGTTAGGACATCTACTTTGTGCATGACACAAATAATTTTTCCAACAATTGTTTACAGACAGATTATTTCACTTATAATTCACTGTATCACAATTCCAGTGGGTCAGAAGTTTACATACACTAAGTTGACTGTGCCTTTAAACAGCTTGGAAAATTCCAGAAAATGATGTCATGGCTTTAGAAGCTTCTGATAGGCTAATTGACATAATTTGAGTTAATTTGAGGTGTACCTGTGGATGTATTTCAAGTCCTATTTTCAAACTCAGTGCCTCTTTGCTTGACATCATGGGAAAATCAAAAGAAATCAGCCAAGACCTCAGTAAAACAATTATAGACCTCGACAAGTCTGGTTCATCCTTGGGAGCAATTTCCAAACGCCTGAAGGTACCACGTTCATCTGTACAAACAATAGTATGCAAGTATAAACACCATGGGACCACGCCAGACTACGGTTTGCAACTGCACATGGGGACAAAGATCATACTTTTTGGAGAAATATCCTCTGGTCTGATGAAACAAAAATAGAACTGTTTGGCCATAATGACCATCGTTATGTTTGGTGGAAAAAGGGGGAGGCTTGCAAGCCGAAGAACACCATCCCAACCGTGAAGCATGGGGGTGGCAGCATCATGTTGTGGGGGTGCTTTGCTGCAGTAGGGACTGGTGCTCTTCACAAAAAAGAGCTCTATGGCCACGCACACTTTTTTAAAAGTTTTATTCATTTAGCAGACGATGTTATCCAGTGTGACCTATAGTAGAGTGGATGTATTTTTGTACTTTTTCCATACTGGTCCCCCGTGGGAATTAAACCCACAACCCTGGCATTGTAAGCACCATGCTCAACAAACTGAGCCACATGGGACCCCAGTGGTAGGTTTGCAGTCGAAATGAGAATGCATGAGCGAGAAAAGAACTCCATATCTACAGTAACTAGTTTTCTTGAGCGGATGGTCGGGGGACCGGAACATAATTACGAATAATTTCTTGACAGCAAATTGACCGCAAGAAGCCCAAACATATATAATGTTTGACTAACACATAATAATTTCAAACCTTGCTTACATTTGTATACGATCACGTGTCTCTTTATTATGCGTGGGAATACTTGGGAACAGATTTCTTAAAGTAAAATCACTTGGAGCTGATTTCCTGGTATTTTTACAGTCTTATGTCCAACACTGAAAATTCCACCCCCCAATTTTGTTTTTATTTGTATTTATGTTTTTGCTCAAAAAACTTGTGCGGGCACTTCCCCGCGGGCTGCCAGTTAGGGAACCATGCTCGTTGTTTTAGCAAGGTTTTGTAGCAAACGAGTATCATGAATACATGCACCCAATGGTTTACCAAAAACAGGGCACATTTTGACAGTCCGGAGCAGAGAAGAAGAGAAAATATATATATTTTTTTGCTATTAGTACAATTATAACGTTGAATGTCCCAACCCTATGAAATGTCCCCTTGTGGTCATTGAATGTCCCATGCATCAAAATTAACGTCAGGCTAACGTCATGTTTTATGGTTCCCAGAACGTTCACAGAACATCATGGCACAAACCATAGTTTCTTTGGCTGATTTAGTAGGCATACTGCTAGGCAACTACCTGAAGAGGTAAGACTGTATAGCAGAATGGAGAGTCCACCAGAATCAGTACTAGTATTGTAAATACTCCTCAGGCTTGGATATGAATGGCCATATTCAGCCTTCTCTACTGCCTCTCTCAAGATCATATTCAGCTTTCCACACACACAGACCTGCTATTATGGGTAGTCGTAGTACATAGAGTATGTACATATTTCCTATATGTGGCAGTGGAGCTGTTTCCTGTATGGGAGCGTTCCAGTATGTTTGTAATGTTTGTTATTTATGATGGATGTGGTCACTCGCTGCCTCAGGGTACAACTACACATAATCCTCTCTCTGTCTCTGTCTCTGTCTCTCTCTCTGTCTCTGTGTGTGCGTGCGATGACCGTGACCTGTGTTGACTGCTCCACCCACTCTCAGCCAGTAATGATTTAACTCTGCGTAATATAACCAATCAACACGATCAGAGACAGAAGATATTGGTAGTTTGATTTGACTGTGTGTGTGCGTGTATTTTTGACTGTGAGACTAATTGATCCAGTGTGAAGGGCAGGACTCTGGTGGCTTGCCCCAGACTGGATAAGGGCTCTATCATGGGAATCAACCACGGACACACACACACACTGTGTATACCAACATCTCCAGAGGAGAGAAACACAGCAATACAGAAAATCACTTCAGCAATACCTAACCGCAGGGAGAGAGAGAGGGAGGAGTAGGAGGAAAGAGGGGAAGAGAAATGGGGGATGGATTGAGATCCAAAGAAAAGAGGTGGTTGTGTATGGTGCAGTGGAAGAGAGAAAAAGAGCCAGAGAACGATTGAAATAGAGAATGAGCGCGAGCTGAAGTGAGAGAATAAAAAAGAAAGAGAATATCCTGCACCTCTCTTTGTCCCTCTCCTCTGGGATTGACTTTTCAGATGACAGGAGATGAAAAGACTGAGGGAATGTTCTCCCTCTCCTCTCTCTTTTTCATAGAGGTTTCATCTCTCTCTTTCTTTCTTTCTTTGTCAAATTCACATTTCTGTCAGTAGGAAAAGTCTGTTTTCCCTGTAGGCCAGAGAATAATACACACTAGACACAGAGCTTATTGACTCCACACTCCTGCAGATGTCAATTCACACACACACACAAACACACACTAATGGCAAATGGCTAAGCTTCACTGATTCCTAATAAATCCTGAAAAGGTGAGAAAAAGAGAAGAATATATCTCCATCTCTCTCCTCTCTCTCTCTCTCTCTCTCTCTCTCGCTCTGTCTCTGTCTCTGTCTCTGTCCATCTCACTCGCTCCCAAGCCTCTTAAGTTATTCTCTGACTGAGGAATGTGTCTGTGTGTATGAGATTCTAGAGGAGTATACNTACGTATTTATGTCACTCTCTCTTGTATTCCAGCTCTAGACCGGGACTCCTGAACATTATCTTAGTGATGGAGCATCACCTAGGCATCTCCTATACCTGTGTATGGAGTAAGATAGAGAGAAGGGGAAGGAAGGAAATAAAATAGAGATAATCTGCACCCCATAGAAAAAGAAAAGTCCAGACTTCTCTGTAGTGATTTTACAGTTAGGCAAATGTATGCCACTGCCTTGGCAAGGAAATGGAATTTTGCATTTTTAAAACTGTTCATTTCTAAAATGTTTCACTTTTTCTCTTTCTCACACCCCTCTTCCTTTCTCACACCCTTCGGCTATCGGCACCAGATTAACAACACAGAAGCATTTGTTTACGTTTCATTTCCTCATTGAACAACTAGACCGGAGGAGAGCGCCGAGAGAGAAAAAACGTCCACGAAATGATTTTAATTGCTTTACCGCTCAATGTACTTTACGCAAACAATAAAATAATTAGAGGTTGGTGTTTTTCAGGTCTGCGCGGGGTAGCATCATTCACTCCGTAATTAAATCAATATCACAGCGTCTTATTATCCATGAGCATATTACACTTTCAGAGCGCTTACACTTTGAACCTCCTTTTTAATGCCGTGATTAAAATGTTACTGCAGGATCCAGAATGATTAGGGTAATTGTGAGGCGTGTGAATGAAGAAGAAGATATGGAAAGTCATGTTTGGGGTTCTAGAGGAACAGAGTAGTAGAGCTGCTAGTTTTACTGTTTGTTTTACATCTGCTTACTGTATCTTATTAGTTTACTGGTGACTTATAGTAAACAATGTCTGCGACGTTCCAATGTCTAGATACGGTTGAGTAATGCAGTGCTGTTTCCAACATCCCAGTGTGTGTTATTAAGGAACGGAACCTCTCATTGATTAGCGCATAGAATAGGGAATAGACTCTACTATCTAGAGCAGAGGTAGTATAACCAGGGGTGTAGACCCAGGCCTCATCAGGCTTTGTACTGATAAATTTTCAGAAAAAGCCAGGTCTGTTGGGGCCTGGACTATAGAGCAGTAATACTAACATATCCACTGTTTGTATACTGAAGGTAGACGCCATTCTAAAAGACAAACCTAGCCACCTCAGGCCGGTACAGGGAATTGGATGTGTCCCATATGACTCCCTACTCTCTAGTTGTCATTAGTCTCTCTATATGTCTGTGGCTGGAAGTACTGCACTATACTGTATGAGGAATAGGGCAGAGACCTGAGAGAGGGATGAGATTTGGTCATTATTCCTATGGGGTCAGTTGGTGGTCAAATGTCATTGACCGGAATGTGACCCTGTGTGTCTCTTGTGTGTGTGTGTGTGTGTGTCTCTTGTGTGTGTGTGTGTGTGCGGGTGCGCGCACGTGTGTCCTGCGGGGACGTCAAGGTGGACTGAGTTTTACGTTATGGCCTAACGAGCTAAACAGTCCCGGATGAATTAGCATATGTAAATGAAGGTGGTTAAAGCACTCCACTGGAGCATTCCTGCTCAGCCAACTACAAGGTCCAGGGCTGTGTGTGTGTGCGTACTGATGTCAATACACTTCATTCAGGAGTAGAACCTTCTTCCTTTGTTTGTGCCTCTTCCTAGGGGCAGCAGGTAGCCTGGTGGTTAGAGCGTTGGACTTGTAACCGGAGGGTTGCAAGTTCGAATCCCCGAGCTGACAAGGTAAAAATCTGTCGTTCTGCCACTGAACAAGGCAGTTAACCAACTGTTCCCCGGGCGCCGAAGACGTGGATGTCGATTAAGGCAGCCCCCCACACCTCTCTGATTCAGAGGGGTTGGGTTAAATGCGGAAGACACATTTCAGTTGAAGGCATTCGGTTGTACAACTGACTAATAATGGTGACTTTGACTTTACATAATGGATGTCCTCATAGAGGTTCTTATCGGGGTATTTTAAGTGCTAGGAATGGTTGTATAAATGTCTATCTATGGTGGAATATTTATTTAGTCTTTCATTTCAGAGCTCTTAGAGACATGATTGTTGCCTAATCCAACTGAAGCAATCACCAGTATATCCGCCCAGAATGGTCTATCAATGTATTGATGATATTTCATGGGAAATGGTTTATAATCAGGCTGATGTGGAGTCTGCTTACCAGACTTTTCTCACATCTTTCAATTCTGTATTTCACCACCGTTTTCCCTTAGTTAAACCACTTAAGAGAGCAGCAGATGGGTTCTGGAAACCTTGGTTTACAACTGGTCTTAAAAAAATCCTCAGTAAAAAAAAGTTGTATAAAAAGTTTCTCACTAATCCCTCTCCCCTGAATTCTGCAAATGATATAAAGTATAAGAACAAATGTACTTACCTACTTCGGATATTCCCAAAAATATATTTTACTAGCAAATTCCAAGAATCCTTAAATAATATAAAGTAATATTGAGTAGAAAAAAGGCATCTACAACTATCCCATCTCAATGTATTGTTGAAAATGTTGTTTGACATGAAATATTACTTTCTAAATTACATTATTACAGTTTTCATGATTAAACATATAATTGGCTATATAGTTCTGTTCATGGTAGAGAATAATTTGTTCATGCAAACGGCTGTGCATTTACCAGAGCCAAGATATCCTGTGGCGTAACACAGGGTTCGATAATTGGACCTTTGTTATTCCTAATCTTAATCATTGACCTTGCTGCTGCCTCTTCTACCATACTTTCCCTTCTCTTTGCTGATGATACCAATTAGATTTTATCACACAAGAATTTGGATTCACTAATTAATGAAGCCAACTCAGGCATGGCCACATTTTCTGATTGGTTCCAGATAAACAAACTATCTTTAAATGTAAAACAAAATCTAACTTTATTGTGTTTACTAGTAAGAATAAGACAAAAGAGCCAGAATATCAATTGGTGGGAATAAAATGGAACAAGTCACATCCACTAGATTCCTCAGTTCTTATTGCTGAAAAAAATTATTCTGGAAAGATCATATTACATTTGTCTGCAGCAAAGTGATGAAATCTGTTGGTATCATCAGTAAGATTCGTGGTTTGGTTCATCAGGTTTGCTTCCTAACTCTATACCATAGTTTAATTTACTCGTATCTCATTTACTGTAATATTGTCTGGGTGGGCCAGTACATATGCCTCCTACCTACACAAATTACTCATCATACAAAATACATTTGAAAGAATAGCCACCTCCTCTAATTACCTGGCTCCATCTGCACCTCAATATCTTGTCTATGTACGACATTAATGTACGCCAATTATGCACTTTCGTCTACAAATACTCATACCTCCCAGACAGTTTCCCTAAACCCTTCAATGGATTCTTCCAGGTTCATTCTGAAATCCATCTACAGTACATAACACAAGACACTGCCCCTCACCACTGGGCACAGCTTACATAGTCAGTTCTCTGTCAGATATAGAGGTACCAAACTCTGGAATTCTTATCTTCACATTGCCAAAACATCATCATCCCACAATAAACTTATTGACTGGGAGTCAGCCTGATGAACCAAACTACTCAGTAATCTCCTCCATATAGCCTAATTCTCACACACTCACATGCACACACACATTTAAACAAAACAATTTTATTTTTTTGTTGTGATTACTGATTAATTCATTTATACATTTATAATTAGTAGGTTTTGTAATGTTTTTTTTGTACTTCCAACCACACCTGCACTGTTTTTTGTTTTGTTTTTATCTGTATTGTTGTCTATCGCTTGTTTTCTCTGGCGCAAATAAATAACAAAATTGCATGAACACATTCATCTCAAACCTTAACCCTTAAACATAACCATTCCGAATGAATTCCTGAACATAATATTTTAACCCAATCTAAAACCTTAACTTCTAAATTTGATGTTTGGAGCAACTTCGAAATATGACTTTTGGAGAAAGGTGGATAAACATCAGAATCTGAGGTCACATTAGTAAAACTGTGAATCTCGAAATTGCTCCAAACGTCAAATTTAGAAGTTAAGGTTTTAAATTGGGTTAAAATATTATGTTCAGGCATTCATTCTGAATGTTTACGTTTAAGGGTTAAGGTTTGGGATAGGGTTAAACCAAAAATACAAAATTAGTGTCTACCACTAGGATTGAACACGTGGATCCGCAGTCATATGATGACAAAAAAATCCCAGGCTACTTGATGGTAATAGCGCTCTGTTGCCCCTAGTGGCCAGTTTTGAAAGCATTTCCCGTCGTCCTCAGGACATGGACAGACGTCCAATTTCAAAGTCAATTGAAAGAATTCTGTCTGCTTCTGCGACAGGGTGATCAAATGAAGATCCTACATCTGTACACACACATCCCTTGCCCCAAACACACATGGGGAAACCACAATGGAGTGGAGGAGGCCGTCGTCTCAGGATCTGTGGACTTCTAACTCCCAATATGTTCAACTGTAGCCGATGGGGGGGCTGTGCCACGTATTGTTACAATACATAACCACATTGAGAACTCTGGAATCAGATGTTGTAAATTGTGCCTGTTATATCGATGGCAGTGGGATGCATGGCTTCAACGATTAATCTATGAATCCGTGCCACGGATCTTTAGTGTGTGTGTGTGTTGTTTGCCTTTGCGTGCGTCCATGTGTGCGTGTTTATGAATGAATACACAATTCCAAATGTTCATGAATGTTCCAAATGCCCAATCGGTTGGAATAAGAGAAGGGTGCTTTTTTTTTTGCATTTTTAATATGACAGTTACAGGAAGGGAAACTCAACTAAAGCCACAGAAAACATAAACACACTCCTCCATTTGTCGTCCTGTCTTCCCAGAGCGAGGGAGAGGGAGAGATGCGTTCGGAAGTCTTGTGTTTAGTAACAACAAAGCTATTTCCCCTGAGTTTTCCGATGTGTGTTTGCGGTAGGCCCCAGTGTGTGCGTTTGTTTGCGTGCGGACGTGCACGCTTGTGCGTGTGTATGTCTGTTGTGTATATCTGTGTGTGTCTCTCTGTTGGCAGGATTCGATGATGAGGATCACACGAGCTGTTTCCTGAATTCCTCTAAGACAACTGAAGGCCAAACTGACTTCCTCTTAGATCTCACGGTCTCTCTATACACGCAACACATCATCACATACCGAGGAACAATGAAAATGTATGCCGCTTTTCATATTTAATTCTAGTTTGAGAGTTCTGTCTGTTTGGTTGTGTTTTTCACATGTATTGCAGTGGATCACAGACTGCTAACTGCAGTAGGTTTCTGGATGCTGAATACTGTGGTGGTTGGTGCCGTTTAAGATGAGGGAGGACGGTACATTTGTTTTATGAGCATGGCCTTATTTCTATTACAGCATATTGAATGACTGTCATTCATATTCCATTCACCCAGCTCAATGTAACATCGATAGGTTTAGGCTACTACATGATAGTCACATTTTCCCTATACCCATCATGAGGTTGCTACAACCTAGCCTATGAATGAAAGTTTAAAACGTAGGTGCACAGGTCGAGAGAAATTTGAGTAAGGTGACACATTCATTAACGCCTTTCACAATCTTGCCTGCATCTAGCTGATCTAGGGTGGGATCATTAGTCCAACAGTTGCAAACGAGAGTTTCTATTGGACAAATTCAGGTTTATCCCGTTTCATTCTGTTTGCTTCCGGTTTAAAAAAAACTTTTGTTCAGCAGAATCATCAGAATGAATACACCCCTGATCACACGCAAACACAGTTAACTTTCATAGCAGCCACATATAAACAGCATGATCCTTTTGATCGTTGGATAATTCCAGTCTACATCGTTGTCACCATATTATCAAATGTCAAGTCAACATAGATACTAGAACTAACCCGCTAGCAAGCAGTAAAGCAGTTACATCGGCGGGCCCCGGTGGCAATAAATTAATTAAACCAAAAGCTTACCTTGACTTGGATGAGTTCCAGCGTTGGATAGCCATAGCCAGTTAGGTATCATAGCATCCCTCTCTGTTTGAGCCGGATGTTTGAATAGGCTAAACTAGCTAGCTGCTTTTGCTAGCTAAGTAAGTGAAAGTGAAAAGAAATCGATAGCTAGCTTTCTCTCTCTCTCTTGATTCTCCTTCATTTTTGAAGAAATTAATTTGTTAAAAACGGTTCAACTAAATATATTCAATTGAATATATTTAGTATAGTTTTATCTATGAAGGATAACTTTTTGTAATGTTTCCCCCAAAAAATGTTCAACGAAATGGTGCTCCTCTTCCTCCTCTGTGGAGCCTCCACTGGCTGAATAGGGTAGGGGTTCTCAAACCTCTCCCCAGGGAACCCCAGAGGCTTCATCATGTTGTTGTAGCCCTGAACTAGCTCACTTGATTCACCTATCGTAGTCAAGAACTTAAGGATGAGTTGATCATTGGAATCAGGTGTTGTGTGCTAGCTCTAGGACACATCAACTACAGGGAACGGATGGGGGTCCCGAGGAGAGGTTTGAAAACCACTGGAATAGGCTGACTGAGTGCAGTAACTCCATCCTCTGCAGTTCTCTGCTGTGCTGTTTGTTCCTCACACTACCTCTCACCCTCTGTCAAAAGCCCTCTCATCTACCCTAACTCTCATCTTCCCTAACACACTCTTTCCATCTCTCTCTCCTCCGTCTCTCTCTCTCTCTCTCTCCCATCCTCTCCTACCTCATACCCTCTGTCCACTGTCAAAACACCTCTCATCTCATTACTTCTCTCTCTCTGCCTTCTCCTTCTCTTTCCCTCCCCTCCATCTCCTCTGTCATTTCTCCAACACTCTGCAGTGATTTACTCTCTGTTTTACCTGCTGACACCTGTCACCTGGGGATACAGGGCTTGTTGTCATGAGCTGCCAAGGTGTGTGTGTGTGTGTGTGTGTGCACGTGTCTGTGCGTGGGGTGTGTGTGTCACCCATGGTTACAAGCCTTAGTACACTGAGCCAACACGCTGCAGTGGCCGGTGTGAATAATTTATTTTGATACTATGACAAATGTCCTCACACCAATATCCAAGCATAGAACATGTCACCAATACATGCCAATACAGACTGCTATGCTATGGAGAGAAAGGGAGATGGACAGGGTATTTTACTTACAGTATGTTTCACAGCTACAGTGTGTGCGTGTGTATGTGCTTGTGTGTGTGAGTGATCAAGGTCTTCTCTTTATTACGACTCAACTGTTAAAGGAGAAGAAAAAGAGGGATGGAAGACTTGAACTCTGGATGAATACTCTCCGGAACTTTCTGTGAACCAGTAGCTGAGGGTCGCAGTCAGGCGATGCACTCCTCCTCCTCCTCCTCACACACACACCACACACACACACACACATCCTCCCCTCTCTGAGTTCTTTGAGGTTCTGAAGAACAGAGGGAGGGAGAGAATGAAAAAAGACAGAGGAACAGAATAGAATATTGTCCTCCAGGGGGGATTTCTCTCGCCAGGTCTTGTACAGGTTACAAACACATGATCACACACATCTACAGTCCAATAAAACATGGAGACAGTAGACAACAGAAAGTTGAAGGCCAGTAGAAGACCTATCAGAGGGAGTGTTATTGCTCATGAAAGACTGCTCTGTGCTACATAGCAGAACACAGTAAGCGACTGTAGACAGTTGAATGGAAAGGAGCTGTCAGTAAAAATGTTCCAGAGGTTGCTCAGACGGGTGTAGGTTTGATTCATGATACACTTCTGTCAAAATCAGAGCTGCAGAACAAGACAACAACTGCCATCCTGGAAGTACATGACGGGACTAGTGTACAGCAGAGTAAGGGGCAGTTAAATTCAGGAAGTGCATTGAAATGCATGAATTGAACATTGCCCAATGTTTTCTATGAGGATTTTTCTACTTTTTTTTAAAAATTATTTGGATTTTAACAAACGTAATGTATAAAGTTAATTCCAGCCCTGGTGCTGGGTGATGACCAGCATGCCAGCGAGGTGTGGCAGAGAGTAACGGCATACAGTCTGTAGCACCCTCTGTCACTGCTGTTGAGAGTGAGGGAGAGGGGTGAGAGGAGTGGGGGTGAGGAGTGGGGGAGAGAGGTGAGGAAGGGGCCAGGAAAGGGACTCGACTCCCAGGAGCGTGATCGGTGGAGAGGAGAGAGGGAGGGAGGCTGTTTTACATACAAGCTGTTGATGAATCTATTGAAAGAATAATCATTGCATTCTTTCTCCCTCTCTCTGTGTGTCTCTGTCTCTCTCTCTCTCCCTCCAACCGTCTCTCCTTTCACCAGTGTTCTATGCGGTTTGTCTGACCTTTCCATGTGTTACTGGTGTCAGAGGTGGGATATGAGGGTCTGGTCAAAGCCATTGATCAGGCTGATCAGAGTATTGGCTAACTCTCACAGTGGCGTCAGGATCTATTGCAGGTCTCAGAGTCCAGCAGGAGGGATCTGAGATTGATTACGCCAGGCATGAGAGTGTGACGGACAAGAGCTGTAAATCCATGTGAGAGAGAGAGAGAGTTCTGTTTTTGTCTATAAAGGCAGATTAATAATGAGACTGTCTTTACCGAGCGAACCGCATCCTTGGCATTCCCTAGCGCTTTTGAGTAGGGAGTATGTGTGTGTTTGCGTGGAGTGTGTGTGTGTGATGATTTAATATTCCAGTAAAGTGGTCCCAGTGGAGAGGCAGCTCTTTGTTCTTGGTAATGATCATGCCGGGGAACACTAATGTAGAGGAGAGAGAACAGCCCCCAACACACATGCACACCCTCCCCATTGCCACTTACCATGGCAACACACAGCACAATTCCATATATGTGTGTGTGAGTTTTCTCATGTGGTTAATCTCATATCGATATGTGTTTTCTTGTTCTCTGTCCAGTTTATCGTGCTGTTATTCTGGAAAATCATCAAGCATCAAGATCCTCTGGCTGTCAGCTCGGCTCAGAGAAAAGGATAACTTGCTTTCGAACTACACCGACCTTGCATTAACCCAGGCAAACCAAATCTGTTGGAAAGCCTCCTATAGTAAAGCTGTCGATGAGTCGGTTTAAACATCCTCGCTAGCACAGGGAAGAGAATAATTATCCCTGGCCCCCTCCCGTGCCACCGAAGGGTTTCAGAGCATTTTGCCCTGAACGAGTACCCGAAGAAACTTTGCAACGACAGGAATGTCTCTTTTTGTGACCACTTTGATTTGCTGTGGGAGCAACCAGCACTTTTTAACAGAGACAGGATTCACCCTAACCGCAGGGGTTCCAGGATTATTTCCAGCAACATCGCAACCTGTTTTAGAGACTAAAAGACAGGGTCTGGTAGTGATTCAGTCCTCCCTATCAGACTGACAGACAGGGTCTGGTAGTGATTCAGTTCTCCCTGTCAGACTGACAGACAGGATCTGGTAGTGATTCAGTTCTCCCTGTCAGACTGACAGACAGGGTCTGGTAGTGTTCCAGTTCTCCCTGTCAGACTGACAGACAGGGTCTGGTAGTGTTCCAGTCCTCCCTGTCAGACTGACAGACAGGGTCTGGTAGTGTTCCAGTTCTCCCTGTCAGACTGACAGACAGGGTCTGGTAGTGTTCCAGTTCTCCCTGTCAGACTGACAGACAGGGTCTGGTAGTGTTCCAGTTCTCCCTGTCATACTGACAGACAGGGTCTGGTAGTGTTCCAGTTCTCCCTGTCATACTGACAGACAGGGTCTGGTAGTGTTCCAGTCCTCCCTGTCAGACTGACAGACAGGGTCTGGTAGTGTTCCAGTCCTCCCTGTCATACTGACAGACAGGGTCTGGTAGTGTTCCAGTTCTCCCTGTCATACTGACAGACAGGGTCTGGTAGTGTTCCAGTCCTCCCTGTCATACTGACAGACAGGGTCTGGTAGTGTTCCAGTTCTCCCTGTCAGAATAAGCAACAGATGACTTGGAAAGCATATCAACTACTGTAGAAATGGCACTATGGTTATTGTGAGTAACCCCCAAAAAATTCTATTAACTTTTAGTGAGTTTATACACACTGTCATCTCCTACCATTCTGATAGATTGGTGACTGTCAGAAAACGTGGTTTCTAGTGTTCATAATTTGGTTGTTATTCCATTGGTTACCTCGAGGCAGATGCCCTAGGGGCAGAGTGGCCCGCACTCATTGAATATGGCGCTTATAATATGTTAGAGCAATCACTAGTAAAACATTTCTTGTGAATGACCTCCTTACTGATTGCAAAGTTGATTGCATGTTTCTCAATGAAACATGGCTGTCTTCAAACTGTACCGTTGCTCTTATTGAAGCCTCGCCCCCGGACTACAGCTTTTCAAAATCTATCAGAAAAGAGAAAAGGAGTGGGGGGACAGCCTCTATTTTTACTAATGCTCTCAGCTGTAAGGACATTTCATTTGGCAACTTTGGGTATTTTTTTGAGCATCATGCTATACTGTTTAAATGTCAGCCACCAGTGCTGGCTATAACCCGGTATAGACCACCAAAGCACTACTCTACTTTCTTTCCTGATTTCTCTGAACTATTGTCCTTGACAGCTATGATAAAATTGTGTTGGCCGATTTTAATATTGTTGACAAAGAGACCGACTCCAAGGCCATTGAAGTTATGAATCTTTTGAGCTCTATGGACTTTATCTGGGCCCACCCATAACCGCGGCCATACTCTGGACCTGATTATTACCAAGAGGCTTTCTATTGACATATCCTCTGTTGTTGATGTTGCTTTATCTGATCACCACTGTGGGTTTTTTACTACCTTCTTAACCATAGTACAGGCTAATACTGAACGCATTATTAAGAAATTATATCTTACCACTGAAGTTGCTACAGATCTTACTGTGTATGAACCTATTCTGCCTTCCTCTTGTGATGATTTATTTGATAACTTTAATAGCAAATTACAGGGCAACCATTGATGCCAGAGCTCCAGCAAAGTTGAAAAAGGCCACATCCAAATGGAGAGCCCCTTGGATGAGTGTGGAAACTAATATATTAAAGAGAAATTGGAGGAAGGCAGAGCGGAAGTGGAGAAAGTCAAAGTTGCAGGCCCATTATGATATTCTGTGCGAGCAACTTGGCATATACAACAAGACAATTATAAATGCCAGGCTGGCTCATTTTTCTAGCTGGATCACTAATAATCAGAATTCTCGACCATGGCCTGATAAATCCTACCCTTATCAGAGATAAGATAACAAATATTAGGCTGGGTATCAGTCAAGCAAGACCTGATGAGAAGGTTGATGATATGTACCCTAGCCTACCATACAAAGGCACGATAGATACATTTTCCCTGGTTGACACAGACATGCTCAGGAAAGTGATAACACAACTTAAGCTTCTACCTATCCCCACCACCTTCTTCAAAAAAATATAATTTCTAATTGTTAATCGCTCCCTGTTCACAGGCACTTTCCCCACTGCACTAAAAACTTTTTTTTGTGCCCAGCACAGAGACAGGCTTAGTTAAAGTCGTAAATGATCTTAGAGCCAATACAGATGCCGAACGGCTCTTTGTCCTTGTACTCTTGGTGCTGAATTCGACAATGTTGACCATAATGTCCTTCTGGACAGACTAGAGAGGTGGGCTGGCCTCTCCGGCCCAGTTCTATGTTGGTTTTGGACCTATTTAACCGGTCGAGAGTTTTTTGTCACCCTTGGTGAACACAATTCAGAGAAAATGCATAACACGTGGCGTTCCACAAGGTACAATTTTGGGTCCGGTATTGTTCAGTGCATTCAGAAAGTATTCAGCCCCCTTGACTTTTTCCACATTTTGTTAAGTTATAGCCTTATTCTAAAATGGATTAAATAAATACACACAATACCCCATAATAACAAATCAAAAACAGGTTTTTAGAAATGTTTGCAAATGTATTAAAAACAGAAATATCTTATTTACATAAGTATTCAGACCCTTTGCTATGAGACTCGATATTGAGCTCAGGTGCATCCTGTTCCCATTGATCGTCCTTGAGATGTTTCTAAAACTTGATTGGAGTCCAGTGGTAAATTCAATTGATTTCACATGATTTGGAAAGACACACCCCTGTCTATATATATAAGGTCCCACAGTTGACAATTAATGTCGGAGCAAAAACCAATCCAATGAGGTCGAAGGAATTGTCCGTAGACCTCTGAGACAGGATTGTGTCAAGGCACAGATTTCTGAAGCATTTAAGGTCCCCAAGACCACAGTGGACTCCATCATTCTTAAATGGAAGAAGTTTGGACCACCAAGACTCTTCCTAGAGCTGGCCACCGGCCAAACTGAGCAATCGGGGGAGAAGGACCTTGGTCTGGGAGGTGACCAAGAACCCGATGGTCACTCTGACAGAGCTCTAGATTTCCTCTGTGGAGATGGGAGAACCTTCCAGAAGGACAACCATCTCTACCGCACTCCACCAATCAGGCCTTTTAAGATAGAATGGCCAGACGGAAGCCACTCCTTAGTAAAAGGCACATGACAGCCCACTTGGAGTTTGCCAAAAGGCACCTAAAGACTCTCAGACCAGGTTCTCTAGTCTGGTGAAACCAAGATTGAACTCTTTGGCCTGAAGGCCAAGCATCACATCTGGAGGAAACCTGGCACCATCCCTACGGTGAAGCATGGTGGTGGCACCATCATGCTGTGGGGATGTTTTTCAGCCGCAGGGACTGGGAGACTAGTCAGGATTGAGGCAAAGATTAACGGAGCAAAGTACGGAAAGATCCTTGATGAAAACCTGCTCCAGAGCACTCAGGACCTGAGACTGGGCCAAAGGTTCACCTTCCAATAATACAACGACCCTAAGCACACAGCCACGACAACGCAGAAGAGGCTTCGGGACAAGTTTCTGAATATACTTGAGTGGCCCAGCCAGAGCCTGGACTTGAACCCGATCGAACATCTCTGGAGACACCTGAAAATAGCTATGCAGCAACGCTCCCCATCCAACCTGACAGAGCTTGAGAGGATCTACAGAGAAGAATGGGAGAAACTCCCCAAATACAGGTGTGCCAAGCTTGTAGCGTCATAACCAAGAGGACTCAATACTGTAATCGCTGCCAAAGGTGCTTCAACAAAGTACTGAGTAAAGGGTCTGAATACTTATGTAAATGTGATATTTAAGTTTTTTTAATTAGAAACAATTTCTAAAATCTGTTTTTGCTTTGTCATTATAGGGTATTGTGTGTAGATTGATGAGGGAAAAAGCGATGCAATAAATTTTTGAATAAGGCTAAAACGTAACAAAATGTGGAAAATGTCAAGGGGTCTGAAAACTTTCTGAGTGCACTGTTTATTTTCCGAAGGCACTGTGTTACCCCTTTGCAGCATTATCAGAAGCACAGTATTAGATTTTCACTGCTACGCAGACGATACACAACTTTACATTTCTGTATCACCAGAGGATTTTAGCTCTATTGATAAATTATTTGACTGTATTAGTGATTTAAATACTTGGATGGCTCACAACTTCCTCCAGCTAAATAAAGACAAGACCAAGGTACTTATTGTTGGAGTAGCATAGACCGAGAATCTGGCCGCACATTTTAATTCACGGGTAATAAAGATAAAACAATGCTCTCCTGTCTGGTCTACCCAAGAAAGCCATTGGTCAACTGAAAAACATACAGAATGCTGCAGTACGGGTACTGACCAAGACTAGACGGAGAGCACACATTACATCGGTCTTAAGGTCTCTGCAGTTTTAGAATACATTTTAAGATTTTAAATCAATCCACGATTGTGCACCCCAATACGTGTCAGACATGCTTTTAAGTTATGTACCCAGCAGGTCCTCTGGCACTGGCCTTTTAACTATCCCAAAGCTTAGGACCAAGAGGCATGGAGAGGCAGCCTCTAGTTATTGTGCTGTATAAATTAAGCTGGATTTGATTTGATTCTTATGCCCCCCCCCCAAAAAAAAATGTAGACATGACACCATGGCTTTACCCTCAGGACATTTATGTTACTTATAGAGTCAGTCATCTAGCACACATGTTTGAATGCTGGGAGGAAATCAACCAGTATACGCTACCTTACATGCTGTATTAGTTACAATAGAACGGTTGATCTGAATAGTGGAATTAGCTGAATTACCTGAATGGATCTTGATGAGATCGATGGATGATTCCAGTTCTATTGAAAAGTCCCTAAGAAATATCTACCACCACCTTCAGCCTTCATCTCTTACAAAGTCGTTTCACATGGAAGGTACTTTGTCTTTCTAGGGCATCTAAGACATTGTTTGGTCTTTGAGGTATTTGTTTACATGTTTGTGGATTGTTTTAGTTGGCTTGCTGATGGTTCGTAAAATCAGATGGCTTTGTTTTGGGCTAGATGGAGTCTGTAACTTGCCATGTGATGTCTGTCTATCTATCTGTCTGTGTTTCTGTGCTCACTCTCTAATCCAGACTGTTTTTTCTCAGTGTGTGTTATGTGTGTGTGTCTGCTCCACCTGAGCAAAAGATAAATGTCATTACTATTTGATTAAACCCATTTATTCTGTCTCCCAAATGGCAAACTTTCCCAAACATTTCTCCCGCACAGGGGTGTGTTTCCCAAACATTTCTCCACAGTGTGATCTCTCCCAGACTCCCTCTGTCAGAGAGAGATTTGGTTCCAAGTTAAAGTTGAGAAAACAACTGTGTCTGTGTGTGTGTGTGTGTGTGTGTGTGTGTGTGTGTTTAATATGAGAAACCACCCCAGCATTGACTTCTAATTGGAGATTTAATTGGATAGTTCTCTCCTTGAGTGCGTTACAGCCAAACAGTTTTTGTTGATAAATGCTTGAGGCAGAGAAAGTGTGCGTGTGCGTGCGTGAGCTTGTGTGTCTGAGCTCCTCTCAATAAGTCATTGAGGCGTGCTGAGTGCTCCACGGCGCTCTGTGTGTTTTTGGCCTATTGAGCAGTACACCAATTACTGTGATATTAATGAACCCATGGCTGGATGTGATAAGAAATAATATGGCTCTGAAAAACCTACTTTAATATTGACATTTAGTGTTCCACTGTCTGCCTCTCTTTTATTTGTTGTCATTCGGTTGGCACTCATCAGAAAGATGTCAATCAAATGATCTATAGTCCATTTGATCCTGGATTAACTTTTATATAAATGTCAGACGGCTTCCATCTGTCCCGGTGACGCATTGTGTATTTCAGGGGTGGCCAACCCTCCTCCAAGAGGGCTAGAGCAAAAACCTGCACCCAGTAGTTTTCCAGGAGGAAGGTGGGCCACCGCTGTTGTAAAACCAACACTTTCAACTGCAATCAAGTTGATTTGAATAAACCATGAGGAAGGGACTGTTTTGGAATTGCCCAATTCTATGGCATCTGGTGTCGCTCTCCTCTCCTGTCTCAAGATGTCCATATAAACTACCGTCTGTCTGTTCACCATAAACAACAACAACATGTGGGTTGGTTTGGGTTCAAGAGCTGTTCCCCACGCGAACCTGTAGTGTAGTGTTGCAAGTGTAATCTCTTAGATTGTGTGTTTATTCTCTGAGAGTGTGTGTATTCTCTGTGTGTATTCTCTAAGAGTGTGTGTATTATCTGTGTGTATTCTCTGTGTGTATTCTCTTAGAGTGTGTGTATTCTCTAAGACTGTGTATTCTCTAAGACTGTGTGTATTCTCTAAGAGTGTGTGTATTCTCTGTGTGTATTCTCTAAGAGTGTGTGTATTCTCTAAGAATGTGTGTATTCTCGTGTGTATTCTCTAAGAGTGTGTGTATTCTCTGTGTGTATTCTCTAAGAATGTGTGTATTCTCTAAGAGTGTGTGTATTCTCTGTGTGTATTCTCTAAGAGTGTGTGTGTATTCTCTAAGAGTGTGTGTATTCTCTAAGTGTGTGTATTCTCTGTGTGTATTCTCTAAGAGTGTGTGTGTATTCTCTAAGCGTGTGTGTGTATTCTCTGTGTGTGTTCTCTAAGAGTGTGTGTATTCTCTAAGAGTCTGTGTGTTCTCTAAGAGTGTGTGTGTTCTTTAAGAGTGTGTGTGTTCTCTAAGAGTGTGTTCTTTAAGAGTGTATCTATTCTCTAAGAGTGAGTGTTTTCTCTGTGTGTGTGTGTGTGTTCTCTGACAGAGCGTTTGCACCTTACTTGCGGCACTCGCCTAGCCACACTAGCCCTGGCCTCATGTGGGTGCTAGCAAGCAAGCTAGGTAGTGCTATGTATCAACAACCATTGTCAGCCAATCCAGTAGGGGTTGGAAGCTATGGTGAGCTTCGATTTGGTCACTCGAGTGGCGATATCGCAGAGGATTTGAATAAAATTCAGTTTCCCCCAACTTTAGTCCCGCCCTGTTCAGCTCCCTCATCCATGCTCGCATCACTCAACAGTCCCCCCGTCCACTTCTCTTCTCTTGCTTTCCTGCCATTGAAAGTGAATGACTTTCGTTGTTTCACAGCGCGATGCCGCTTCCTAGTGTAAACGGCCCGTTAGAGTGTGTATCCTTTCTGTAAGTGAGTTTGTGTTCTTTAAGAGTGTGTATTATCTGTTGTAGTGTTTTATAATTTGGTAGATTCTTCATAATTCAACCAGAGGCATAAGGCTCTGCTCTCTGACCTATTTGGATAGGGCACTCTCTGCTCCACTTTAACACACGGACACACACACTCACAATCCACTCTCTCTCTCTGTCTCACACTCACTCACACACACACACACACACACACACACACACTCCTCTCTCTC
>QNTS01002953.1:69030-88351 GCA_003317085.1 Hucho hucho
CTCTCTCTCTCTCTCTCTCTCTCTCTCTCTCTCTCTCCAGTCAGGCGTGTTCGAATGCTCAGAGCATTTTAAAGATTTTGCTGATATCAAAGTTGCTGTCTTCTTCAAACCGGCAGTACTCCCACCCCACTAATCATTCTACCCCCCTCCTCTCTCCCCAGGCAGTACTACCCAGACCCCCACCCTGCCCACGCCATCCAGCTGATGAGAGTGGCCAAGCTCCAGCACTTCCTGGTTCACCTGGGGGACGCACAGCACACACTGAGATTGGTGAGCTGGGCGGTGAACCATTGTTATGGCTGCCCTATCCCCGTCTCCCCTCATCTATCTCAGGGCTCGGTTCAGGGGGTTGCAACGTTACAGAACATTTAGGTCCCTCAAATTCAAATCTGGACCTCAAAGCCAGTTCCACTACTGTCATTCTTCCTGTCTAATCAGGGACTGATTTAGACATAGGACATCAGGTGGGTGCAATTAATTATCAAGTGGAACAGAAAAACAGCCGTACTCCGGGCCTTGTAGGGTAAGATTGGAATAATCCTGGTTTAGATAGATTTTGTACAACAGATACAGTATGTGTTTCTGGCTGGTAGCATGTAGGGAATCATGTCAGCTGTAGTCAATACATTTGTAAGGGTAAGGTAATGAACACGCCACATCACTGAATACACCCCATGCTCTCTCCTATCTCCCCTGCAGGCCTATGACATCATGAAGGTTACTCACGGCAACCAGCACCCCCTGACCTCTGACCTCATCAGGAAGTTGGAGGAGTGTCGGGCGGAGTTGGACCGTGCCTAGTAACCTGCCCTAGCAACCCGAGGGGATTTGAGAAGTCCGTGGCTGTTCAGAAAGTAGCACATGTTTTTAGTGTAGTGGCGGTGAAGTGTTGTGTAGTTGATATTACATCATTTCTAGAGCCACCGTACTTTGTGTCTTCATTTTAGTTTTCATTTTGTTCCCTGTCATTCTTTATAACCCATTAAACTCACTGAAACAACCTCTTTAACTGTGTGTGCGTGTGAGCTGGGTTCAGATCTGTCTCCTTGTCTGAGCTGGTTCCTGTGTACTTGCGTGCATGTGTGTGTGTCGGGGTGTGTGTGTGTGTGTACATACACACTTATCTCCGGATATGGCCACACTGTTTTGCTAGTCAACTCCCCCTAAAACTGGCCAGCATAGTGACATGAGAGACATGGATTAGGGCTCCTGTCCCCCCTCCTCTCCCCTCCCTCAGATAGCATCCTGCAGAGTGATGTCACCTGCTGGGAGAGAATAGCACCCTGGGTGTATGTCTGTCGGTATAGCCCAGTGCTGTATGCTTGTTGGGCTAGCATAGCAGAGAATGGAAGGCACTGTTGTGTTCAGGAGAACCCTAGTCTTGTGTTTGTGGGTTTAATAGAGGGTTATCAGTTGTACCATCGCTGCTTGTGCGTGCGTGCGTGCGTGTGTGTGTGAGTTTAGCGGTGGCCTATCAGTTATACCATCTCATCTCTCTGCATGTCTCTCTCACTTAGTCCTAACTATCTACTTCCGCTGTTAAACCTTACATAAACCTTGTGTACACTGATGACGGTATTTCTCACTGACCGCATTACTCTCTGTGGATGAGACAGTGGGAACACAACATGGCATTAGGCTGCTGATGGACTGACCGTGCGGTCTGAGCTGTGGATGGTGTTTCTAATTGATCACTCTCTCAGGGTGTTCCTGATGTATCTACTAGCTGGGTTTTTATGGCTCTTTGTTAGGGATGAAGAAAAAAAACGTTAACTTTCCCTAAATTCCACAGTTTTCCTGAACTCCCGGTTGGAGGCTTCCTGATTCCCTGCTTATTCTCTCCTGATTGCGGGTATCCTCCAACTGGGATTTCTGGACACCAGGGAATTTGGGGGAAATGACTGGAATTGTGCAACCCTAGTAAAGGTGTTACTTTTACAGCCGTCTTACCAGGTCTCTCTTGAGAAAGTGATCCAAATGTCAAAAGTCTGAAGTTGGCTCCGCCTATAGCGACTGCATCACGTCGTGCCAGTAATGGCACTAACACACGCCCTCATGTTATTGCTTTAGGATAAACGTCAGTTTGCCCACTGACGTACAGATAAACTCACAGGTTTGTATTGAATGTAGTGAGAGATCTAGTCTCAGATTTGATCCAGCCATGTCTAGCTAATATGACTTGAGGTGTACTGTATATGTGACCAATTGGTATTGATGCCTATATGCTTTAGCTCTGCGGGCTAACCGTTTTGTGGCTCAAACCCAGTCAGTCTGAAATGTCTGTCTGTTGAATGTGGAGGACAATGAGAGAACTAGATACCATTTCCCCCCTCTCTCTGCAGAGAACTAAACAATGAACAGACCATTTCTAAATCATCTATTACCTTCACCCACACTCTCCGTTTGCACTATCAGATTGGATTCATGATCATCTCTTCAGCTTCCATTTTGATAGGGTTAGCTTTCTTTATTCCCGTCGCTCGCTCTCCTCCTTCCCTCTCTCCTTTCTCTCTCCCTCCCTCCCTCCCTCTCTCTGTGATGAGTGGTGTCTGAGAGCCCAGCAGGAGAGCCTGAGATAATCAAAGGGACATCAGAGATGTTTCGTTTCACCCCCACGCCCATCCCTCTCTTTCTCTCCCTCCCTCCATCCCTCTCTACACCGCCTGTCTGCCTCTCCACCTATCAAGGCATTTTTCTCCTAGGGACATTTTTCTTCCCTTTCTATCTCTGTCTCTGTCTCTGTCTCTGTCTCTCTCTCTCTCTCTCTCTCTCTCTCTCTCTCTCTCTCTCTCTCTCTCTCTCACAGACAAACTGGTATAAACCAGTGTTCCATCGGTGTAAACGCTTCTTTCCCCCATTTAAAGGCTACCAGTTCAAAGCCTGCCATCCAGGTCCTGTGGAAGGCAGAAGAGAGTGAATCTCTCAGCCCACAGTAAACCTCCCTCAGTGCCACTAGTGATATGGCGAGATACAGTACGATACAAAACCTCAATCATTTCCTTCCTTGTCTAAACATATCGTATAAGACAACTATCCTGTTAATGAACTGCATAGTGGATCAAATAGCGGCGAGCTGTGGGAGTGGAGATGATCAGGGACTGGTTGGTTTCCACTTCAGACGGACGGGGAGAGAAGAAGAGAGAGAAAAAGGGAGAGAGAGTGAACACACAGATACGTAAGGAGAAACACACACAGTCACTCGTTACCATGTCTGTGAGTTATACCAGGGTGCTGAGATTTACACAATTGTCCATGTGTGAAGACATGGGGGAAGTACTGTAGATACAGTAAGACGGAGAAAGAGAGCGAAAGCTCCTATTCTTCATCCACCAATGGGATTTGTTCTCTCCCCTCTCCCTAACAGTCTCTCTTCCTCACCCCCTCTCCCCTGGGCCCCTCACCCCCTCTCATGCGCCCATGGACAGGCCTCTCTCCCCTTCTCTCCTCTCCCCTCGTGTGGGTGTTCAAAGCAGGGTGTCAGGAGCAACGTTTCATCTAGGGACTGAGAATATAGAACCCTGGTAACCCACCAGAGGCCTACACACTCTCTCTCTCTCTCTCTCTCTCTCTCTCTCTCTCTCTCTCTCTCTCTCTGTCAGTGGTGAAGTTATTATAATTGCGGAGCGACATTAATATCACATACATTCTAATGGCAACAAGAGGCTCACTCAGTCTCTGCCAGAGGCACTGATACTGCTTCTCCTCCATTGGGCAAGAGGAATTACTATTGTAGGCCTACACACACACAATAGCAGTAACACCCAGTGAGATGTAGAGGAAAAGAGAAGGATGGCTCTCTACTGTTGTATGCTAATACCACCACTGGGGAGGACCTGAGAAGGAATGATGTGTCACAACGTAGACATCTGTTACATGACAGACACTGCAGCTAAACCTGGGTGGATGGAGCCTGGTTTCACTAAGTGGGTTCCATCTATGGTAGAAATTGGTTCAAATGTTCAGTTCGTAATAAGCACATGAAAAACAAGGCTCTTCTTAGCCCCGTTTATACCTGGTACGAACATAAGTCCTTTGTCCTGATCTTGTCTACATTATGATTGTGTCCATATTGCTTTGTGGGACGATGGTTGGTTTACTAACGCTCATGTTCAATCTGAGGATTGCTGAGCACAGTAACTGGGTAGATGTGTAGAAGAAACTGAGAGAATAAATTGACAACACATCTCCTCCAATACAATCCTTTATTTACAATCCTTGCGTCACTGTCAGATTCTCAGTCCGTTTCTCTGTTTGAAGTTTTTCTGCTGAGTTACACACAGACATGGGTCGGGTTCAGCAGGCACAATTAGGAAGAAACATTTTTGGTCCAACTTTTTTAGTTTCCCATTTCGAACGGGTTTATTTCTCCCCGTTTGTTCCTTCTGAACACAACCATAGTCTGTCTCTCTGGTCTGGGCATCTGTCTCTCAAAACACACACACAATTTAGCCCAGCCACAGCACAGTAAGGCCTAGCTAGCATGGGACGGGACTATGGGTAAATTCCATATCTATTCCGTCTTTTCAGGAGACGTTTTGGCTGAATACCATTTCAAGATTTGAAGCCTGCTCTTTTGTTCAGTGAGTATTTGTTCCCTTCCCGAAATTGACTAAATTAAGTTGTCCAATCCTGCTATCTACAGTAGGCTACCTCTCTCACTCCTCTCAGAGACTGTGCAACCAGAGAAATAGATCTCTTTACAACACATCCGACCCCATGACAGGGGAGTGGGACGTTTCCATGGTGACAAACACAGACATGACCAGGGTATATTCAGGAAGGTGATATGTTCAAACTTCGCAGATAGAAATGTAACGAATAGAGCAGATTCCCTATCCTTCAAGACAATCATCTTTTCTACACAATACATTTCTACACGCAGGTTTTGTAATGTTGCAGCCTGCTGAACGTGACTCTGGAGAGTACCATCATCAACAGGCTCCAGGTAGAAGCTGCCCTTAGGAACAGATCTAGGATCAGATTACCTATCCTGAATCATATCTTAACCATTAGGGGACTACTTCTTCCTACTTCCATCAATCAGGCAACTCCCATCTCAAAGGAGGAAGTAACAAACCAAAATAGCGGAGGAAAAAAGAAAATATCTCAAATAAAGACGATAGTGTATATGTTGTAATATATCTATATATGAAATGGGCTCAGCATATGTACAATTATTTTTGTCTTTTTTTAAATGCATAGTAACTTTGCAGACCAAAAGGTGTGTGGATAATGCATTATACAATATAAGCAACTCTCTGTTCCAGCACCTCTCTGTTCCAGCATGCCTCCTGAGTTAAATAAATAAGATCCTTCATTCATGACCATGACAGAGGGGAGATGTAAAAGGGCAAGGGGCATGACCTCTCAGGGGCCACTCACGAAAGGGAGGGAGAGGGAATGATGAGGATGATAATAAAACAGCCAAGGACACTACATCATAAAATATGATGGTAAGATGAAGAAGAAGCATTTATGTCAGAAAGTGTTTTTAGGAAACAGGCTATATATATGTATATGTGTGTGTATAAATATGTATGGGTATATACATATTTATATATATACACATATATATATATATATATGCGTATGTATATATATATATGTATGTGTGTATATATATACAGATGTATGTGTATATATATAGATGCGTGTGTGTATATATATATATATATATAGATATATGTGTGTATATATATATGTGTGTATATATGTATGTGTGTGTATATATATATATATATGTGTGTGTGTGTGTGTGTGTGTGTGTGTGTATAATATATAGTATATGTATGTACAGTGAGGGAAAAAGGTATTTGATCCCCTGCTGATATTATACGTTTGCCCACTGACAAAGAAATGATCAGTCTATAATTTTAATGGTAGGTTTATTTGAACAGTGAGAGACAGAATAACAACAAAAAAAATCCAGAAAAACACGTGAAAAATGTTATAAATTGATTTGCATTTTAATGAGGGAAATAAGTATTTGACCCCTCTGCAAAACATGACTTAGTACTTGGCGGCAAAACCCTTGTTGGCAATCACAGAGGTCAGACGTTTCTTGTAGTTGGCCACCAGGTTTGCACACATCTCAGGAAGGATTTTGTCCCACTCCTCTTTGCAGATCTTCTCCAAGTCATTAAGGTTTTGAGGCTGACGTTTGGCAACTCGAACCTTCAGTTCCCTCCACAGATTTTCTATGGGATTAAGGTCTGGAGACTGGCTAGGCCACTCCAGGACCTTAATGTGCTTCTTCTTGAGCCACTCCTTTGTTGCCTTGGCCGTGTGTTTTGGGTCATTGTCATGCTGGAATACCCATCCACGACCCATTTTCAATGCCCTGACTGAGGGAATGAGGTTCTCACCCAAGATTTGACGGTACATGGCCCCGTCCATCGTCCCTTTGATGCGGTGAAGTTGTCCTGTCCCCTTAGCAGAAAAACACCCCAAAGCATAATGTTTCCACCTCCATGTTTGACNGTGTTACCAATTGTTTTCTTGGTGACTATGGTCCCAGCTGCCTTGAGATCATTGACAAGATCCTCCCGTGTAGTTCTGGGCTGATTCCTCACCATTCTCATGATCATTGCAACTCCACGAGGTGAGATCTGGCATGGAGCCCCAGGCCGAGGGAGATTGACAGTTCTTTTGTGTTTCTTCCATTTGCAAATAGTCGCACCAACTGTTGTCACCTTCTCACCAAGCTGCTTGGCGATGGTCTTGTAGCCCATTCCAGCCTTGTGTAGGTGTACAATCTTGTCCCTGACATCCTTGGAGAGCTCTTTGGTCTTGGCCATGGTGGAGAGTTTGGAATCTGATTGATTGATTGCTTCTGTGGACAGGTGTCTTTTATACAGGTAACAAGCTGAGATTAGGAGCACTCCCTTTAAGAGTGTGCTCCTAATCTCAGCTCGTTACTGGTATAAAAGACACCTGGGAGCCAGAAATCTTTCTGATTGAGAGGGGGTCAAATACTTATTTCCCTCAATAAAATGCAAATCAATTTATAACATTTTTCACATGCTTTTTTCTGGATTTTTTTGTTGTTATTCTGTCTCTCACTGTTAAAATAAACCTACCATTAAAATTATAGACTGATAATTTCTTTGTCAGTGGGCAAACGTACAAAATCAGCAGGTGATAAATTTTTTTTCTCCCTTTTTTCCCCAATTTTTTTCCCCTCACTGTATATATATATGTATGTATGTATGTATGTATGTATGTATGTGTATACAAACATTTAGATCTGAAACGGTCTCAAGCACCAAACTATTATGAAAGTGAATACACCACAACACACCATTCACTCTGCGTGGCACCAAGCAGACTGAATGGGAGGTTTTCCTCTACCCTCAGATTTAGCTCAGATGTCCCCCATTTTTTAGACCTGTAGAACAGAGCAGTGTCCCTTTAACCCATGAATCACATGGTCACACCCATCCCCTCTATGGTAGTTATTATGATGCTCCCCTAATGGTAACATTTTCTTTTAGCCTTTGTTCATCCCTTCATCTCCCCTCCCTTCTAGCTGATGTCTCACTGCACCTCTTGATCATCGTTAGGGGTGGGTGTGTGTTAGGCCTGAACCCCCGACTGAATACTTCAGTTGCCACCACCATAGCCTGAGGTATGACAATGAAATCAATGGGCCATAAGAGAAACCACCACCACCTCCCTTCCCTGGGTCTTGTCTATCCTTATATACCGTTTCCTATCCCCTAAAGCACTCTGTGTGGTGTCACTGTCTTCAGAGAATTTAAAGAAAAAGGTATAGAAAACGTACACGTAACAGTTCCTAAAGTTGAATCCTAACTAGTGCAGAACAGTACAAACCACTGAGAACAGCTAGTCAGGGGGAGGAAACACAGAGTACAACGAGCTGTGGTTTTTACTTTACACAACTTTTTTCTTCTTTTTACTTTTGAGATCTATTCTTTTTTTCAGCTAGCACCATCTGTACACAAATACAGGTGAAATGGTTCTGATTTCGAAGTGTTCGCAAGGCACTTGTCTTTCACACACAAGGTTGGTTTTCTTTTCCTTCCTGTCGTTCTTTTCTCTTTTTTTCCCTACGTGTCTATAGCCGTCTGTCAGCCAGTCCTTATTCAAAGCAAGCACAACTTTATTTACAAACTACATCTCCAACAACTCCTCAGTAAAAGTGCTCTTCCTGTCAGGTGGGAGATATACTCCTCATAAAAAAAACACCCTTTCTCTTCCTCCTCTTCATTCTCTTCTTCATCCTCCTCCTCTCCCTCCCTTGCTCCCTGTCCCGCTGCTTAAAAAAATATTCATCTTTAGTGTCTGCCTTTGTTCTTCTGCACCTCCTCATGGAAATCCCTCCGTCCGCTCCATCCCTCTCTTCCTGCTGTTGTATCCGAGCTGCTCCAATTCCCTTGAGTCCTAACAGTCCTAGAGGAGGTGTGGTCCGTCCGTGGGTCTACCTGCGGCAGCAGGTGACGTCGAAGCAGGTGACCATCATGAGGTGAGCCTTGCAGAAGTTGACCCTGGTCTCCAGTCTGTCTGTCATCACCTCTAGAGCCTCCAGGTACTCCAGAGAGTCTACCTCAAACGTCTGCTGCAGGTCAACTATGGGGAGAGGACAGAGAGACGGCCAATATGTTACAATCAGGGGCAGAGACAGGAACAGAGAGACGGGGACAGAAGCCTTGTTTATACCTGGTGCTAGCATGCATATTTTGTTCACATTGTAGCCGTTGCATCTTTGTATAAAAAAAAAAAATGTAACCTTCATTTTAACAGGGAAGACATATATATATATATATATATATATATATATATATATATATATATACAGTGCATTCGGAAAGTATTCAGACCCCTTGACTATTTCCCAAATAATTTACATTACAGCCTTATTCTAAAATTTATTAAATTGTATTTTTTCTACACACATTGCCCCATAATGACAAAGCAAAAACAGGTTTTTAGAAATTGTTAAAATTGTTAAAATAAAAAACTTAAATATTATATTTACATAAGTATTCAGACCCTTTTTATCAGTACTTTGTTAAAGTAGCTTTGGCAGAGATTAGAGCCTCGTCTTCTTGGGTATGACGCTACAAGCTTGGCACACCTGTATTTGGGGAGTTTCTCCCATTCTTCTCTGCAGACCCTCTCAAGCTCTGTCAGGTTGGATGGGGAGCGTCGCTGCACAGGTATTTTCAGGTCTCTCCAGAGATGTTCGATCGGGTTCAAGTCCGGACTCTGGCTGGGCCATTCAAGGACAATCAGAGACTTGCCCCAAAGCCACTCCTACGTTGTTTTGGCTATGTGCTTAGGGTTGTTGTCCTGTTGGAAGGCTAACCTTCACCCCAGTCTGAGGTCCTGAGTGCTCTGGAGCAGGTTTTCACCATGGATCTCTCTGTACTTTGCTCCGTTCATCTTTCCATCGATCCTGACTAGTCTCCTAGTCACTGCCACTGAAAAACATCCCCACAGCATGATGCTGCCACCACCATGCTTCACCGTAGGGATGGTGCCAGGTGTCCTTCAGAAGTGGGGCTTGGCATTCAGGACAAAGAGTTCCATCTTGCTTTCATCAGACCAGAGAATCTTGTTTCTCATGGTCTGAGAGTCTTTAGGTGCCTCTTGGCAAACTCCAAGCGGGCTGTCATGTGCCTTTTACAGAGGAGTGGCTTCCGTCTGGCCACTCTTCTGCAGAGAAGGTTGTCTTTCTGGACGGTTCCCCCATCTCCACAGAGGAACTTTGGAGGTCTGGCAGAGTGACCATCGGGTTCTTGGTCACCTGTGGAACCTTATATAGACAGGTGTGTGCCTTTTCCAAATCATGTCCAATCAATTTAATTTACCACAGATGAACTCAAATCAAGTTGTAGAAACATCTCAAGGATGTTCCATGGAAACAGGATGCACTTGAGCTCAATTTTGAGTCTCATAGCTAAGGGTCTGAATACTTATGTAAATTGGCAAACATTTCTATAAACCTGTTTTTGCTTTGTCATTATGGGGTATTGTGTGTAGATTGATGAGGATTTATTTTTATTTAATCCATTTTAGAATAAGGCTGTAACGTAACAAAATGTGGAAAAAGGTAAGGGGTCTGAATACTTTCCCGAATGTACTGTATATAGACACCTGAGTTGCCTAAGTATAGACACCTGAGTTGCCAAACCGGTTCACAATATATAACTCTTGAGGTCTCCACCGAGCTAGGTAAATGTACTTTCAGTTTTAATGCACTGTATTGCTGGAACAAAATTCTAAATACATTACATCTTGATGTTCCGGTACCATTCGGGCAATTTTAAGTATTGATTGGGGACTTATTTGTAGAGGAGCGTAACTGTTTACTGGGTGATTTGTGATGTTTTATTTGTGCTTATCATGACTGTGTTTTTGTATTTTAATATGTGATGAATGCAATTTAATCAATTTAAAATTCAGGCTGTAACAACAAAATGCAAATGTCAAGGGGTGTGAATACTTTCTGAAGGCACTGGTATTTATATGCAGGAACACGTTCGATTTGCAAACCATCTAATGTGTGATAATGTAGTTCATCTGAAACATTCTTACAAGAAACAACATGTATTTAATTTTGTCTGTATTAAGCACACGTTTTAAATCCTACATAGCTATAAAATCTGACTGTAGTTTTGACACAGCCAGATCAACAGTCGGGGCAATAGCATACATAATACTATCATCCACATATAGATTGAGTTGACAATTTTTAACAGATTGACCAATGGTGTTTATTTAAATAGTGAAGAGAACAGGTCCCAAAATTGACCCCTGTGGTACCCCTTCATGTACTTCAAGAAATTCAGACTTAACCCCATCAATCACGATGGCCTGAGTTCTGTCAATAAATGAATCATGAAACCATGAACAGGCGTCAGAGCTCAGGCCTATCGAGGACAACTTATTCAATAAAATAGCATGATCAACAGTTTCAAAAACTTTTGACAGGTCCACAAACAAAGTAGCACATTTCATTTGTGTCTAAAGCATTGACAACTGTAATAGTGCTATGCCCAGGCCTAAACCCTAATTGGTTTACATTCAAAATACATTTCTCAGATAAAAAAAGAGCAAAGTTGTACATTTACCAAGGATTCAAGAATCTTCGCTTGACAAGGAAGCCTTGAAATGGGGCGATAATTATTAAGGTCATTACTATCCCAGCCCTTATGGAGTGGCAGCACAAGAGCTGATTTGCCATACTATTGGAATATTTCCTGATAACATTGTTACATAAAAAAATGTGGGTTATTGAGCCAACAATGATGGGCGCTGCACACATAAGCAGACCATGAACCAATTGGTCGGCCCCTGTAGATTTCTTGTCTATTGCTATCAAAGCATCCAGGACTTTAATTTCTGTAAATAGCCATTTTAACAAAGCAAATTTGAGAACAAGGCTGCCTAAATTCTATCAGCATATTGACTGCAGCACTCGCGCTGGCAAAACTCTGGATCACTGCTACTCTAACTTCCGCAATGCATACAAGGCCCGCTACCATCCAGAAGGCACGATCAGTTCAGGTGCATCAAAGCTGGGACTGAGAGACTGAAAAACAGCTTCTATCTCAAGGCCATCAGACTGTTAAACAGCCATCACTAACACAGAGAGGCTGCTGCCTACATACAGACTTGAAATCATTGGCCACTTTAATAAATGGATCACTAGTCACTTTAATAATGCCACTTTAATAATGTTTACATATCTTGCATTACTTATCTCATATGTATATACTGTATTTTATACCATCTATAGCATCTTGCCTATGCCGCTCTGTCATTGCTCATCCATATTTTTATATGTGTATATTCTTATTCCATTCCTTACTTAGACTTGTGTGTATTAGGTAGTTGTTGTGGAATGGTTAGATTACATGTTAGATATTGCTGCACTGTTGGAACTAGAAGCACAAGCATTTCGCTACACTCGCAATAACATCTGCTAACCATGTGTATGTGACCAATAAAATGTGATTTGATTTTGATTTGAAGAAAATCTTTGACTATAATTTCTATCTCTCAAGTTTACCCTATCAGCATCCAGCCCAGTATCATTCTGAATAGGCTTAGACGTTCTTTCAAAGCGATAGTCCGCTGAAATAAAATGGTGATTAATGCATCAGTCATGGCATTTTTCCCCGTAATGAGGCCAGTGTCTGAATTAATTTGTTGTGGCAGAGAGGAGGAAGTAGAACCCTTCAGAATTTAGCCAGTTTCCCATTACAATCCGAAAGAGTGGTTACATAATAATCAGATTTAGCCTTTCTGATTTGTCTTACACAATGATTCCTGAGTTGCTTAAAAGCTTGCCAGTCCCAGACCTAAGCCTGTGTTCCTGGCCTTGACCCAAGTATCATCTCTTATGAATGACTTCTGATAATTCAATAGTGTACCAGGCATTCAATCTACCTTTAACCCTTAATTTTTTGAAGGGCTCATGATTATCCACAATAGTATTGAAGACTCAAAGCTAAATCAACTTCAGGGATAGCTGAAATACAATCAAGGTCACTAAAATAAAGCCTGTTCACTGAAGTTTTAAAGTTCCTCTTTGTGATGACACGAGGCTTAGATTTTTCTATTCTCACATCTGTAACACAAACAACTGGGCAATGGGCACTAATTTCTTGGATGAAGACAACAGTAGAAACATATTTCTCAGGTGTATTCGTTAAAATAAGATCAATTAGAGTTGACTTTGAGGGACCTTTAGGGTTGGGCCATGTAGGCTAAGACACCAGCTGGGTTAAGTTTAGATCATTACACGTCTCTTAGATAGTCTGAAGTCTGCATTTCCCAATCATAATTTAAGTCACCCAGGATAATAACTTCTGATTTAGTAAAAGAAGACAACAAACTAGTTAACCCCTATAACAGTTGTGGATACATGTTTCCCCAGACAAAGGCTTAAAGATAGTAACAAAAAATTGTCAAGGGAAAGAGATTTTATCTTTATTTTTTTTTATTTTTTATAAAATTGGCCACTCCACCATCTCTAACATGTCTGTCAGCTCTGAACACATTATAACCCTCAATATTAATATCAGATTCCAGAATGTCCCCAGAGATCCAAGTTTCAGTCAATACCAGAACGTCCGGATTCATCTGCATAGCCCAGATCTTGATGTAATCCAGTTTAAGAAGTAAGCTCCTAAAGTTCAGATGTATCAACCCAAGTCCTTTATGATTTTTAAAGTCACATGGAAACTCAAACTCAAACAATATACGTTAAATAGGCGGTTGCAGGCCCTGTCTAATGGTTGATATAGTTGGTAAGGCTATAAGATTGCATAGAACTGCACCATTTGGTCGGTCTATCCCTATTAGTATGAGTAGAAATTGGAATTACTTTTCCAAGGTTAGCACCACAGGGCCTGAGGCCGCAGCCAATGACAATATGAGGAACTCAGAGTAACCAATGATGAAATGCTATAAACTGTCTTAAATGTGATTTTGTTGCTATCGCCCAACAGCCCAAGCCCTCTACGTGATTTGAAAACCGAGGGGTATTCAAGTTTGTGGAATTCCCATTTGAGTAGACCACAGTTGGCTTCTGTTTTGAGCTAACAATAGCAGATCTAAGAGTGGAGTTCAAATGAATGGGTACAGTGCGACGATAACACTTAGAAAGGATGGGAGGTATTACCTGAGCGGGCTTGGTCTGTCTCTCAGTCAATATCTTAACACTGCCTTGAAATGTGAAGAGAGGATCCAGGCTCCTAAATCTACAGTGCATTCGGAAAGTATTCAGACCTCTTTAATTTTTCCACATTTTGTTACGTTACAGCCTTATTCTAAAATTGATTCAATATTTTTTTTCCTCATCAATCTACACACAATACCCCATAATGACAAAGCGAAAAAAAAAAAAACAGAAATACCTTATTTACATACGTTTTTAGACCCTTTGCTTAGGTGCATCCTGTTTCCATTGATCATCCTTGAGATGTTTCTACAACTTGATTGGAATCAACCTGTGGTAAATTCAATTGATTGGACACCTGTCGATATAAGGTCCCACAGCTGACAGTGCATGACAGAGCAAAAACCTTAGACATGAGGTTGAAGGAATTGTCCGTAGTGCTCCGAGACAGGATTGTGCGAGGCACAGATCTGGGGAAGGGTACCAAAACAATTCTGAAGCATTGAAGGTCCCGAAGAACACAGTGGCCTCCATCATTCTTGAATGGAAGAAGTTTGGAACCACCCAGCCATACTGAGCAATAGGGGGAGAAGGGCCTTGGTCAGGGAGGTGACCAAGAACACGCGGGTCACTCTGACAGAGCTTCAGAATTCCTCTATGGAGATGAGAGAACCTTCCAGAAGGACAACCATCTCTGCAGCACTCCAGCAGTCAGGCCTTTATGGTAGAGTGGCCTGGCAGAAGCCACTCCTCAGTAAAAGGCACATGACAGTCCACTTGGAGTTTGCCAAAAGGCACCTAAATGACTCTCAGACCATGAGAAACAAGATTCTCTGGTCTGATGAAACCAAGATTGAACTCTTTGGCCTGAATGCCAAGCGTCACATCTGGAAGAAACCTGGCACCATCCCTACGGTGAAGGGTGGTGGTGGCAGCATAATGCTGTGGGGATGTTTTTCAGCTGCAGGGACTGATAGACTAGTCTTGATCGAGGGAAAGATGAACGGAGCAAAGTACAGGTCGCTCAGGACCTCAGACTGGGGTGAATGAACAGGACAACGACCCTAAGCACACTACCAAGACTATGCAGGAGTGGCTTTGGGACAAGTCTCTGAATGTCCTTGAGTGGCCCAGCCAGAGCCCGGACTTGAACCCGATCGAACATCTCTAGAGAGACCTGAAAAAAGCTGTGCAGTGACGCTCCCATCCCAACCTGACAGAGCTTGATAGGATCTGCAGCTTGTAGCGTCATAAGAAGACTCAAGGCTGTAATCGCTGCCAAAGGTGCTTCAACAAAGTACTGTGTGTAGATTGATGAGGGGATAAAAATATTGAATCTATTTTAGAATAAGGCTGTAACGTAGCAAAATGTGGAAGAAGGGAAGGGGTCTGAATACTTTTCGAATTCTCTGAACCAATATTGCGTGCCACTTGTTCTGTTGACAAATATCACCAGCAGCTATGAGTGTAATCCAGCTCTGCCATATGTGCCTTTATGAGTCTATTAGACAGATCAATATCAGCTGGTATGTCAGCTGTACTTATGTGTTTTATGATGATGATGCTCCGTTTGACAGGTCTGAGCAACGGAACAGAGATTTGATATTGGAGACAAGGGGAGATTGTGAGTGTGATTGTGTGTGTGTGTGTGTGTGAGAGTCTGAGTGTGTGTGTGAGTGTATATGCGTGTGTGCGTGCCACAGCCATATTATAGCGAGGTAGGGGGTTTGACTGTGCAGCCAGACAGAAGGTATTATCAACACGATTACTGTAGGTGTCAAGGTTTTGTGTGTGGCTGCAGTACAAGTACAAGTATCTCACACACACACATTTACTTACATTCAGTGGTCCATTTCTCTGGCTCCAGCATCAGGTGCTGCTTGGTCTGCTCCAGCTCTTTCTTCAGCCAGTCATATTTGGCTCGGATCTCGGAGATCCGCTGCTGCCTGTGCTCTAAGGTCTTAAGCTTAGCACTGAAATAAACCACCTCCTAACGGAGAGACAGAGAGAGGAGAGGAGAGGGAGGGGAGAGAGAACAGGGGAGGGGAGAGAGAAAGATTCAAAGAAGAGAGGGAGAGATTGAGAAGGAGAGCGAGATGGAGGGGGATTAAAGAAAGAAAGAATGAAAGAAAGAAAGAAAAGGTGAGAGAGAGACAAAAACGTTGAAGAAAGAGTGAGAGGGTCAGAGAGAGAGGGAGAAAGAGAGGGTTTAAGGGAGGAGGGGTAAGAGAGAGAGAGGGAGAAAGAGAGGGTTTAAGGGAGGAGGGGTAAGAGAGAGAGAGGGAGAAAGAGAGGGTTTAAGGGAGGAGGGGTAAGAGAGAGAGAGGGAGAAAGAGAGGGTTTAAGGGAGGAGGGGTAAGAGAGAGAGAGGGAGACATTGAGTTTGTGCGTCTCAGGCGTTCAGCCAGACTGTGGGTCTGGAAAGAGAGTGTTGTGAGAGGATTGGAGTGCCATGTTGGCCAGGTACACAAATACAGTCCACAGGAAAGGCCTGGCACCAAGTCCAAGTCACTCCTTGAATCAACTACTACTAAATCTACTAGTAGGAAACTATTTAACAGCAAGAAGAGGATTAGGTTGTTAAACTTTCCTGTGTTTTGAACTAAGGCCGTGATTCAATTTGATCGCGCGTTATAAGCAATGCAGCTTTTAAAGGCAATGTTTAATTCGCCTTCACGGTAAACGCTGCATATGTCTGCTCAGTTGGAAATTGCCTTAAAAGACACATAGCATATAATCTGTGATCCAATATAATCCTGGCCTAAATGTCCTGGATACATTGTCCATTCCAAGATTTTTCTGAAATGTTTCTTTCCTCCTCCACCAACATCCTCTTGCTCATCATCCCTCTCTCTCCCTCCCCTCCCCTCCACCCCTCTCTCTCTGTGTGTTCCCTTTCTCTCTCCCTCTCCTCCACCTCTCTCTCACCATCCATCTTTACCCTATCCATCCAAATCAAACTTTATTTGTCACGTGCCGAATACAACAAGTGTAGACCTTACGGTGAAATGCTTACTTACAAGCCCTTAACCAACAGTGCAGTTCAAAAAGAGTTAAGAAAAGATTGACCAAATAAACTAAAGTAAAAATTCTCACATAGGTGTTCCTTTTGTCCAGGTGGGAAAGGGCAGTGGGGAGTGCGATTGTGATTGCGTCGGCTGTGGATCTGTTGGGGCGGTGTGCGAATTGGAGTGGGTCTAGGGTATCCGGGAGGATGTGAGCCATGACCAGCCTTTCAAAGCACTTCATGGCTACCAATGTGAGTGCTACGAGGTGGTAATCATTTGGGCAGGTTACCTTCGCTTCCTTGGGCACAGGGACTATGGTGGTCTGCTTGAAACATATAGGTATTACAGACTCAGTCAGGGAGAGGTTGAAAATGTCAGTCAAGACACTTGCCAGTTGGTCCGCACATGCTTTGAATACACGTCCTGGTAATCCATCTGGCCCCGCGGCTTTGTGAATGTTGACCTGTTTAAAGGTCTTGCTCACATCAGCTACTGAGAGCATTATCACACAGACATCCAGAACAGCTGGTGCTCTCGTGCAGGCCTCAGAGTTGCTTGCCTCGAAGCGAGCATAAAGGCGGCATTTAGCTCATCTGGTAGGCTCGCCTCACTGGACAGCTCGCGTCTGGGTTTCCCTTTGTAGTCCGTAATAGTTTTCAAGCCCTGCCACATCCTATGAGAGTCAGAGCCGGTGTAGTAGGATTAAATCGAAATAATTTATTGATGCTTTGCTTGTTTGATGGTTCGTCTGATGGCATAGCGGGATTTCTTATAAATGTCCGGATTAGTGTCCCGCTCCTTGAAAGCGGCAGCTCTAGCATTTAGCTCGATGCGGATGTTGCCTGTAATCCATGGCTTCTGGTTGGGATATGTACGTACGGTCACTGTGGGGACGATGTCGTTGATGCACTTATTGATGAAGCCGATGACTGAGGTGGTATACTCCTCAATGCCATTGGATGAATCCCGGAACATATTCCAGTCTGTGCTAGCAAAACAGTCCTGTAGCATCTGACCACTTCCGTATTGAGTGAGTCACTGGTACTTCCTGCTTTAGTTAATCAGGAGGATGGAATTATGGTCAGATTTGCCAAATGGAGGGCGGGAGAGAGCTTTGTATGCATCTCTATGTGTGGAGTAAAGGTGGTCTAGAGTTTTTTTTCTCTGGTTGCACATGTGACATGCTGGTAAAAATTTGGTAAAACTGATTTAAGTTTGCCTGCATTAAAGTCCCCAGCCACTAGGAGCCCCGCTTCTGGATGAGCATTTCTTGTTTGCTTATGGCCTTATAGAGTTGGTTGAGAGTGGTCTTAGTGCCAGCTTCGCTTTATGGTGGTAAATAGACAGCTACGAATAATACAGATGTGAACTCTCTTGGTAGATAGTGTGGTCAACAGCTTATCATAAGGTACTCTACCTCAGGCGAGCAATACCTCGAGACATCTTTAATATTAGACACCAGCTGTTATTGACAAAAAGACACACACCCCCACCCCACGTCTTACCAGACGTAGCATCTCTGTTCTGCCGGTGCAGGGAAAATCCGGCCAACTCTATATTATCCATGTCATCGTTCAGCCACGACTCGGTGAAACATAAGATATTACAGTTCTTAACCTCTCAGGGATCACTGCACAACTTGACCGTTTTGGAGAGCCTGGCGTGCCCAAAGTAAAATGCCTCCCATTCAGGCCCAGAAAATAGGATATGCATATATTTAGTACCATTGGATAGGAAACACTCTGAATTTTCCAAAACTGTTGACCATTTGTCTGTGAGTGAAACAGAACGGCTATGGCAGGCAAAACCCCGAGGAATTTCTGTCCTGGAAAAAGTGATTTTGACACATTGCTCATTTGGGAACCCCTCCCTCATGAAAATGACCATATAAGGGAGTATGAATGCAGTAGACATCGCTTCCTTATGATGTCAGCAGCCCTGCGACGGTGTTTCCCTCCATTTTGGATGCATTAGCCCAGAGAAAACGACCAAACAAGTGGGTCCCCCCTTGATGTCAACAGTACCCAGGGCGCGCGCCCGAGAAGTCGCACAGTGTCTTATTTACCGTCTTTAGAGCTCAGTTTATATTCCGGTTGATTTATAATAGTAAATATACGTAAAAGTGTTCCTAAGGATACATTTAAAACTATGTTTGAATGTTCTTGGACAAGTTTATAGGTATAAGATGAACGAGTTCGCGTCACGTTTCAATGGAGTAGTGGAGGCTGTCGTTTCTGACTATGACGCGTGAACCAAATGGAGATTTATGGATATAATACATGACTTTTTCTAACAAAAGAACCATGGATTGTCTTCGTTGGACACTTAGGATGACCTCAGCAGAAGTTCTTCAACAGGTAATTGATTTGTTTTCGCTGTGAAATGTGTTATGTGTGTGCCACGCTGGCTAATGAATTCATGGCTATGAGAAAGTATGTGAGGCGCTGTCCTCAAACAATCAAATGTAGAGCTTTCGCCGTAAAGCCTTTTTGAAATCTGACAACGCTGTGATATTGCCAAGAAACAGAGCTTTTGATGAGTATGAAACACTTGTATATTGGTACATGTTTAATAATTCAACTTTGGGATTTTGAATTTGGCGCTTTACATTTTACCTGGTGGTGTCGGGAGTGGGTCGCTAGCGACCCAGTGATCCCTGAGA
>QNTS01002953.1:98351-153351 GCA_003317085.1 Hucho hucho
CCCCCCCCCCCCCCCCCAAGTTCAAACTTCGAATTCTAAAAATGAATCTCTCCAGAAATAAGTCTCTCACTGTTGCCGCCTGTTATAGACCCCCCTCAGCTCCCAGCTGTGCCCTGGACACCATATGTGAATTGATTGCCCCCCATCTATCTTCAGAGTTCATTCTGTTAGGTGACCTAAACTGGGCTATGCTTAACACCCCGGCAGTCCTACAATCTAAGATGGATGCCCTCAATCTCACACAAATCATCAAGGAACCCACCAGGTACAATCCTAAACCTGTAAACATGGGCACCCTCAGATATTATCCTGACCAACTTGCCCTCCAAATACACCTCTGCTGTTTTCAATCAGGATCTCAGCGACCACTGCCTCATTGCCCGCATCAGCTATGGGCCCGCAGTCAAACGACCACCCCTTATCACTGTCAAACGCTCCCTAAAACACTTCTGCGAGCAGGCCTTTCTATTCGACCTGGCCCAGGTATCCTGGCAGGATATTGACCTCATTCCGTCAGTCGAGGATGCCTGGTCGTTCTTTAAAAGCAACTTCCTCACCATCTTAAATAAGAATGCCCCTTTCAAAAGATGTAGAACTAAGAACAGATACAGCCCTTGGTTCACTCCAGACATGACTGCCCTTGACCAGCACAAGAACATCCTGTGGCGGACTGCTATTGCATCGAATAGTCCCCGCGATATGCAACTGTTCAGGGAAGTCAGGAACCAATACACGCAGTCAGTCGGGAAAGCAAAGGCTAGCTTTTTCAAACAGAAATTTGCATCCTATAGCTCTCACTCCAAAACGTTTTGGGATACTGTCAAGTCCATGGAGAACAATAGCACCTCCTCCCAGTAGCCCACTGCACTGAGGCTAGGTAACACGGTCACCACCGATAAATCCATGATAATCAATTTCAACAAGCATTTCTCTACGGCTGGCCATGCTTTCCTCCTGGCTACCCCAACCCCGGCCAACAGCTCTGCCCCCCCCCGCAGCTACTTGTCCAAGCCTCCCCAGCTTCTCCTTCACCCAAATCCAGATAGCAGAAGTTCTGAAAGAGCTGCAAAATCTGGACCCGTACAAATCAGCTGGACTAGATAATCTGGACCCTCTCTTTTTAAAACTATCTGCCGCCATTGTTGTAACTCCTATTACCAGTCTGCTCAACCTCTCTTTAGTGTCGTCCGAGATCCCAAAAGATTGGAAAGCTGCCGCGGTCATCCCCTCTTCAAAGGGGGTGACACCCTAGACCCAAATTGCTATAGACCTATATCAATCCTGCCCTGCCTCTCTAAAGTCTTTGAAAGCCTAGTTAATAAACAGATCATTGACCACTTCGAATCCCACCGTACCTTCTCCGCTGTGCAATCCGGTTTCCGAGCTGGTCACGGGTGCACCTCAGCCACGCTCAAGGTACTAAACGATATCATAACCGCCATCGATAAGAGACATTACTGTGCAGCCGTATTCATTGACCTGGCCAAGGCTTTCGACTCTGTCAATCACCACATCCTTATCGGCAGACTCAACAGCCTTGGTTTCTCTAATGATTGCCTCGCCTGTTTCACCAACTACTTTGCAGACAGAGTTCAGTGTGTTAAATAGGAGGGCCTGTTGTCCGGGCCTCTGGCAGTCTCTATGGGGGTGCCACAGGGTTCAATTCTTGGGCCGACTCTCTTCTCTGTATACATCAATGATGTCGCTCTTGCTGCNTCTCCTTCCAGACTCACATTAAACATCTCCAATCCAAAATTAAATCTAGAATCGGCTACCTATTTCGCAACAAAGCCTCCTTCACTCATGCTGCCAAACTTGCACTAGTATAACTGACTATCCTACCGATCCTCGACTTCGGCAATGTTATCTACAAAACAGCTTCCAATACTCTACTCAGCAAACTGGATGCAGTCTATCACAGTGCCATCCGCTTTGTCACCAAAGCCCCTTATACCGCCCTCGCTACATACTTGTCGCCAGACCCACTGGCTCCAGGTCATCTACAAGTCCCTGCTAGGTAAAGCCCCGCCTTATCTCAGCTCGCTGGTAACCATAGCAGCACCCAACCGTAGCACGCGCTCCAGCAGGTATATCTCACTGGTCACCCCCAAAGCCAATTCTTCTTTTGGCCGCCTTTCCTTCCAGTTCTCTGCTGCCAATGACTGGAACGAACTACAAAAATCACTGAAACTGGAGACACTTATCTCCCTCACTAGTTTTAAGCACCAGCTGTCAGAGCAGCTCACAGATCACTGCACCTGTACATAGCCCAACCAACTACCTCATCCCCTACCATAGTTATTTATTTATCTTGCTCCTTTGCACCCCAGTATTTTTACTTTGCACATTCATCTTCTGCACATTTACCATTCCAGTGTTAAATTGCTATACTGTAATTACTTCGCCACCACGGCCTATTTATTGCCTTACGTTCCTTATCTTACCTCATTTGCACACATTGTATATAGATTATTTTTTTTTTTACTGTATTATTGACTGTGTGTTTGTATACTCCAATGTGTAACTCTGTGTTGTTGTATGTGTTGAACTTATCTTGGCCAGGTCGCAGTTGTAAATGAGAACTAGTTTTCAACTTGCCTACCTGTTTTTTTTTAAATACACACACAGAGCACACATACTTGTAGGGGATATGTTTGCTGCCGTTGACCAGAGCCAGGATGACGTTCCCCAGGGCAGAGAGAGACAGACACAGTCCTGCTGCTGTACTGCTACTGCTCTCCCTGCCCTTCTCTCCTCCCAGCACCTTCACACAGCTACCCAGGTCCATCAGGTGGAGTCTACTGCGACCTCCTGACACTAGAGAGAGAGAGAGAGAGAGAGAGAGAGAGAGAGAGAGAGAGAGAGAGAGAGAGAGAGAGGGGAAGGGACAGAGAGGAAGGGACAGAAAGAGAGAGAGGACGGAAAAAGAGAGGACAGAGAAAGGGGAGAGAAAATAGGGGTGACAGAAGGATACATTAATCATTGCGCAAAGCATTATATTTCTTTTTTACAGTGTGTTACGAAACTCAGTAACAGTATTTCACAGTTTGATAGATCCAGAACGCACTATGCAACGCTTCATCCCCCAGCATTTTGGATCTGCTCATCTCAGAGGAGGTCATGCATGTCAGCCTCTGCACACACACACACACACACACACACACACACGAGGGCATGCCCGCACACACACACATACACATGCATAAACACGTGCACACACATGGCTACATTGGGGCAGCAGGTATCCTAGCGGTTAGAGAGTTGGCCCAGTAACTGGATGGTCGCTAGTTTGAATCCCTGAGCTGACAAGGTGAAAAACCTGTCAATATACCCTTGTGCAAGGCCCTAATTGATAATTGCTCCAGGGTCGCTGTTGACAATGGCAGATCCTGGCCGTGACCCTACTCTCTGAGGGTGTATCAGGGGGAGTTGGGATATGTAAAAAAAAACACATTTACAATTCACACATTAGTGTGAAATAGGACAAATATAACAACCTGCCACCTGGACCCCTCACCAGCTCAGGTGTGTGTTCAGCTACGTGTCCTTTTCCTGTCAACACATCACCTGTCGGAAGCGTGTGTGCGTGTATACACTGCCTTCCTTGTGTATGCTCTGGAAGTCTGTCAAGAATGAATGCCTCTCTAGGTCCGTTCAGCACATCTGGTTCCCATTTACCTTCTCTGAGCAATCTTTGTGTGTCAGTGTATTAATGTGTGTGTGTGTGCATGTCTTTCCATCTGGGGATTAGAGCAGGGTTTCTCAAACTCGGTCCTGGGGCCCTCCCTGGGTTCACGTTTTGGTTTTTGCTCTAGCACTACACAGCTGATTCAAATGATCAAAGCTTGATGATGAGTTGGTTATTTGAATCAGCTGTGTAGTGCTAGGGCAGAAACAAAAACGTGCACCCAGGGAGGGCCCAAGGACCAAGTTTGGGAATCCTGGGATTAGAGTGTATGTCCCAGTATGCATGGCTATATAGGTCTTTGTGGATCTAAGTGTGTGTGTATGTACAGTTGAAGTCGGAAGTTTACATACACCTTGGCCAAATACATTTAAACTCAGTTTTTCACAATTCCTGACATTTAATCAGAGTAAAAATTCCCTGTCTTAGGTCAGTTAGGATCACCACTTTATTTTAAGAATGTGAAATGTCAGAATAATAGTAGAGAGAATGATTTATTTCAGGTTTTATTTCTTTCATCACATTCCCGATGGGTCAGAAGTTCAAATGGTTTTTAAGTTGGGTCAAACGTTTCGGGTAGCCTTCCACAAGCTTCCCACAATAAGTTGGGTGCATTTTGGCCCATTCCTCCTGACAGAGCTGGTGTAACTGAGTCAGGTTAGTATGCCTCCTTGCTCGCACACGCCTTTTCAGTTCTGCCCACACATTTTCTATAGGATTGAGGTCAGGGCTTTGTGATGGCCACTCCAATACCTTGACTTTGTTGTCCTTAAGCCATTTTGCCACAACTTTGGAAGTATGCTTTGGGTCATTGTCCATTTGGAAGACCAATTTGCATCCAAGCTTTAACTTTCTGACTGATGTCTTGAGATGTTGCTTCAATATATCCACATAATTTTCCTCCCTCATGATACCATCTATTTTGTGAAGTGCACCAGTCCCTCCTGCAGCAAAGCACCCCCACAACATGATGCTGCCACCTCCGTGCTTCACGGTTGGGATGGTGTTCTTCGGCTTGCAAGCCTCCCCCTTTTTCCTCCAAACATAACGATGGTCATTATGGCCAAACAGTTCTATTTTTGTTTTATCAGACCAGAGAACATTTCTCCAAAAAGTACGATCTTTGTCCCCATGTGCAGTTGCAAACGATAGTCTGGCTTTTTTATGGCGGTTTTGGAGCAGTGGCTTCTTCCTTGCTGAGAGGCCTTTCAGGTTATGTCGATATAGGACTCGTTTTACTGTGGATATAGATAGTTTTGTACCTGTTTCCTCCAGCATCTTCACAAGGTCCTTTGCTGTTGTTCTGGGATTGATTTGCACTTTTCGCACCAAATTACGTTCATCTCTAGGAGACAGAACATGTCTCCTTCCTGAGCAGTATGACGACTGTGTGGTCCCATGGTATTTATACTTGCGTACCATTGTTTGTACAGATGAACGTGGTACCTTTAGGCGTTTGGAAATTGCTCCCAAGGATGAACCAGACTTGTGGAGGTCTACAATTTTTTTCTGAGGCATTGGCTGATTTCTTTTGATTTTCCCTTGATGTCAAGTAAAGAGGCACTGAGTTTGAAGGTAGGCCTTGAAATACGTCCACAATTACACCTCCAATTGACTCAAATGATGTCAATTAGCCTAACAGAAGCTTCTAAAGCCATGACATCATTTTCTGGAATTTTACAAGCTGTCTAATGGCACAGTCAACTTAGTGTACGTAAACTTCTGACCCACTGGAATTGTGATACAGTGAATTATAAGTGAAATAATCTGTCTATAAACAATTGTTGGAAAAATTACTTGTGTCATGTACAAAGTAGATGTCCTAACCGACTTGCCAAAACTATAGTTTGTTAACAAGAAATTTGTGGAGCTGTTGAAAAACGAGTTTTAATGACTCCAACCTAAGAATATGTAAACTTCCAACTTCAACTGTATGTCAGTGGAGGCTGTTGAGGGGAGGACAGCTCATGATAATGGATGGAACAGAAACCATGTGTTTAATACCATTCCACCTGTTCCGCTACAGCCATTAACACAAGCCCATCCTCTCCAATTAAGGTGCCACCAACCAGAGGTGTTGTGTGCAGTACTACAGTGTGTGTGTGCAGTACTCACTCCCTCCCTTGCCAGTCTTCTCCATGCGGTACTGGTAGATGTGCAGTGTGAACAGCATGTGTGAGTTGAGATGCTCCTCTGGGTCGGCGTCAGCTCTGCTGCTGTAGCGGGCTGCTATGGCTGCATCCAGGAAGAAGGCTGCTTTCTCTGGCGTGGGAGCTCGCAGTTCACTCTGGTTCTGGAGCTGGGGGGAGATTACAGAGTAGGTGAGATAAGTTACTTCTATGCTTTACTCACTTTAAACTACTGTTTCCCAGGTAGGAGGGAAAATACTAATTCTACAAACTACAGGACAGTAGTTGTTCTTTCTGTGTTTGTGTGTACGTGTGTGTGCTTCCGTGCATTTGTGTGTGTGTGTATGTGTGTGTGTGTATGTCATGCAGTGTATGGTGTCTGTAAAGACAGACTCAGATAGGTATAGTAGCATTATAACTAAAATGCTGTGGGGTATCATTAAAACATGAGATTAGCTAGGGATTACACTGATACCCTTGTCTCGCACACTAATCCTACCGCACGCACACGCACACACATGCCCATTAAGACGTCAAACTAAATTACCCCCAGAAGAGAAAATAACTAAATGAGGATAAAACCACACACAGGAGGAGAAAGACAATGGGTAGGTTAACTAGCAGAGTCATGATTCTTAGAGGTTTGCAGTTTCGGTGTTCTCTATAGATAGTGTGTGTGTAAGCACATCTACGTGTGTGTACAGTATGTGTGCGTCTGTATCTGCGTGTGTGTGTGTGTAACCTTAGAGAGTGTTAGGTTAAAAACAGCCAGCTAAGATAACAGATCTTAGTGCCCGGGGGTAGACACAGAGATATATAATGATATATTTATTATATATTTCTACACTGCCTTAGCCGTAATCCTGTGGGTTTCCTTTGAGACACCACAGTGAGACAGACCGTAGAGGAAAACACTGGAGGAAACAGAGCACTCAGTGTCTGGGATGGAAGGCAGGGGCCTTCCTCTGTTACTCTCCTTGTTGTCTTGTGGGTTCATGAGCTACTCTGTTAGTGTTTCTCAATCCTGGTCCTGGGGACCCAAAAGGGTAAACATGAATTTTTTTGTCCTAGCACTACACACCTGATTGATTAGTGGAATCAGGTGTGAAGTGATAGGGCAGAAATTATAATGTGCATCACTTTGGGTCCCCAGGACCAGGATTAAGAAACACTGATGTTTCTGCCTCTGGGTCTGTTTTTTTATTTGTATTTTTACCCCCTTTCTATCCCCAATTTCGTTATAATGATCTCGTCTTATCGCTGCAACTCCCCAAAGGGCTCGGGAGAGGCGAAGGTCAAGTCATGCGTCCTCCCGAAACATGACCCGCCAAACCACGCATCTTAACACCCACTCACTTAACCTGGAAGCCAGCTGCACCAATGTGTCAGAGGAAACACTGACGACCAAAGTCAGCATGCAGGGTGCCCAGCCCGCCACAAGGAGTCGCTAGAGCGCGATGAGCCAAGTAAAGCCCCTCCGGCCAAACCCTCCACTAACCCGGACGACGCTGGGCCAATTGTGCGCCGCTCTATGGGACTCCCGGTCACTACGGCCTGGGGATCGAACCCAAGGCTGTAGTGATGCAGTGTCTTAGACTGCTGCGCCATTCGGGAGGCCTTGGGTCTGATGTTTTGCACGGACCCCAGGAAGACTAGTTGTTGCTAAAGTGAAAGATAATGCTTATGGTGATCAAAATAATGACACTAGTTGGACGGCCACAGGGTGTGCAGGGCTTTGTTATCAATGTTTTGATGATTAGTTGACGTTTTGACAAGCGGCATTTTACCTGCATGCCACAGATGGGGTCCTCGCAGAGGTAAACTCCAGGGGACTGGCTGTCCTGCAAACTGCCTGTCGCCACTTCAGACAGCAAGTCCTTCAGGTTCTCCTCTTTACCCCAAACCTAGAACATAGAGCATAGAACACTACCATCAGAACCCTACATCTAGAAGACACAACTATCAGAACCCACTCTTTCCCTCACACCTAGAACATATTTCATACATATTCTAGGATCCCGTAATTCTGTAAACAACAGGATTAGGGTTGGTTTCCCAAACCCTGATTAAGGCTCTTCCTGGACTAAAATGCATACTCATGGAGAATCTCCTTTAATCTGAGTCTAGGAAACCGGCTCTTAGGCTTCATTTACACAGGCAGCCCAATTCTGATCTTTTTCCAAAATGTGTCTTTTGACCAATCAGATCAGCTCTTTTGACGATAATTGGGCAAAATATCGGAACTGGGCTGCCTTTGTTAACACAGCCTTAGAGTGAGGGAGTGACAGACCTCTACGGCTGAGACTCGGACAGAGAAGCGTGCTCCCGTCTTCTCCTTCCTCTCGTTGATGAGCTTGAAGAGCCAGGAGATGGCACAGGGGATGATCCCCAGGGTCTGCATGGACTCATCACCACCGATCATGGTGTAGGATTTACCTGGAGGACACACACACACACACACAGAGACACACACAGACACACACACAGAGACACACACAGAGACACACACAGACACACACACAGAACTCCATCAGCAGTGGACTAAAACAATCATTAACATAATAATCTCTTCCAAAACACCACACACACACTCTGTCCTCCTTCCCTATCCTCTTTTCCTTTCTCCCATGTCTACAGCCCATCCCTTCTGTCTGATTTCTAAATGAACTCTGTTTGTGTGTATGTGTATCCCCACTGTGTGTCCAGACCTGCCCCTACGAACCTAGACACAGAGGGACGACCCCTACTGTTGACAGGAGAGAGATCAAACACACGGCTAAACAAAGCCATATGTCACACAGGCACACACACATTCACATGTAGTGTGTGTGTGTGTGTGTGTGTGTATACATATGTGTATGCCTGTGTGTATTTTTGCAACGTGCCTTTCATTCTGCCTTGTTTTGTGTGTGTGCCAGGTAAAACAGTATGTGTTCTCTATTGACCTTTTATGTCTTGACTTAATCAGAGTAGAATCATTTATCATTTATTGTCGTCATTGCTACCTGCTAAAATGTTTAACTCCATCTTCACTGACGTTTTGTTCATCTATACATACATTAAACATCACAGAGGATTACTTTACAGTAGGTACTCAATGAGATCATTAATAATGTGATTGGACAAGGGCAGCCAATCACAATGCTGACTGCCTTCTAAAGACGATCTCTAATCATTTCTTATCGCTACTATAATTCAGTGCCACAGCGCTCAGTTTGATATGACGTCACAGATGTCTGTTGGCTTAGAGACCGTTAATTGACAGAACTTTGGATCTGAATTGGTCTTGTCTCTGTCACACATGACACCAGAAGACAGTAATGATGTTAGATCTTCGAAATGAAATGACACTTTTGAGTAAAAGCAATAAAGAATAGTGTTTTTGTGGCTGTACTGTACTGCTCTTGGCCAAAGCTGTCGGACTCATTCCTTTCACACTCCTCTCTCTGTGTGTGTGTGTGTGTGTGTGTGTGTCTGTGCATTCATGTATTTTGTTTGTTGTTGAATTTCATTAGGTTGTGACTCATACTCTCTGGCGCTACAGAAACTTAATCACAAGCTCATTTTGCCATGAGCAGTCAGCATCTCTCTCTCTCTCTCTCTCTCTCTCTCTCTCTCTCTCTCTCTCTCTCTCTCTCTCTCAGATTGGAATACTGGCACTCTGACTAAGATAGCAGTACACAGGCTGGAGTATAGATAGTAGATCACTTTGCCTATGCTCAAGACTAGCTGGTATTCACACCTTCCATCTGACACAACATGCCAAGTAGGAGATCAACAGGGGAATGGTCTGACCATTCACCACCATGTCATATTGTCTATGTGGGGTATATGCTGTGGGTGGTGGTTGGGAAGGCTGACAGTGGAGTGGGATGTAGCAAGGTGGGGTAGTAGTCTGTCAGTGGGATACTGGTAAGGTATCTACCATCGTCATAGCTTAGAGCGATTCTTGCTTATAATTGGCCTGAACAATAGAGTACAGAACTGGTAATGCTGACAGGTCAACAAGCATCTTCAGAGAGAGTGGGAGGGGAGAGGGAGAGAGGGAGTTAGAGGCAGAGAGAGATGAAAGAGAGAGATCAGGAGAGAAAGAGGGAGGGAGGGAGAGAGAGATCAGGAGAGAGATCCCACAGTGACAGGATTTTTACATCGATTACAGACATAATAAAGATGGCTGCCATTAAAGGGATGGCCCTACGGCCCAGGGCCAGTAATCCAATCAGAGGACTCGGGGAGGATGAGGTAATGCAAGAGCAAGAGAGCGTGGGATTCAATTATCTACACCGTTCTCCTCTCTCCCTCCTCCTCTGTTCATAACCCAGCCATCCATTACTCTACCTTCATCTACATGCCCTCAGTCCTTATTGAATCTCATCTGATTTAATCGGTGGTTTAGGGGGCTGAGGTGGGTTGGAACAGGCAGACAGGCAGACAGATAGACAGACATGGTTTATTACCCGCCTGTGATGTTATATATATTGATTTGATTTACAGGACAGAATAAAATGGAATGAATGATTCATAAAAAGAGATAGGGGGAGGCAGGACTGGCCTGTGAGGGTATTTGATCTCTATTAGGGACCAGTGGAGCACAGTTTATTCTATTCCAACATCAAACACACACACACAAATGTGAATGCACGTGCACACATACACACACACACACACAAACACACTCTTACAGATCTCAGAGCCTGTAGCCTCAAACCCCCCCCTCCATCTTTCAGTGATCCGTTTTGTGGATGTAAAATAAAAGCTAATGCCATCATCTTCTCCAGGCCTGGTAGGCTAGTGGAGCAGAGAGGGCTCTGTCTTTGTTCCTAAAGCGAGGATTCTGCCGTTCATTTCCACCACCAGCGAACCAACACCCGTGTCCACTGACATCACACCACAGGCTGATATATGGTGGGGTTGGTAGGGGCAGGGTGGTGTGTGTGTGTGTAGTTTTGCGTGTATGTGTAAATGTGTGTGTGTGTTGCTAAAGGGAATATTCTGTGTTTAATTACCAGGACCAGTGAGTGTGTCCTCTGACATGCCACTGGAGGCTGATAGATGGCGTAGTCGGCAGGGGCGGGGGGGGGGGGGGGGNGGTCACTTTCCATAGCTGATTGCACTTATTGTGGGGCGGCAGGTAGCCTAGTGATTAGACTGTTGGGCCAGTAACCGAAAGGTTGCTAGATCGAATCCCTGAGCTGACAAGGTAAAAATCTGTCATTCTGCCCCTGAACAAGGCAGTTAACCCACTGTTCCTAGGTCGTCATTGTAAATAAGACTTTGTTCTTAACTGACTTGCCTAGTTAAATAAAGGTTCAATAAATAAAATAGTAAGTCACTCTACATTAAAGCAACTGCTAAATAATACACAGTGCATTCGGAAAGTATTCAGACCTCTTGACTTTTTTCACATTTTGCTACGTTACAGCCTTATTCTAGAGAAAATTATTTAGTGTAGAGGTGCTGACTAATGGTGAATAAACTGTAAGCTATAAAAACAAACAATTGTTTATAAAAATAAACCCCCAGAAATGTATACAGAGTGTGCGACTGTTTTTATACCCCTCATCAATCTACACACAATACCCCATAATGACAAAGCAAAAACTGGGTTTTATACATTTTTATGAATAAACTGAAATATCACATTTACATAAGTACTCAGACCATTTACTCAATTACAGCCTTGAGTCTTCTTGGGTATGACGCTATAAGCTTGGCACACCTGTATTTGGGGAGTTCCTCCCATTCTTCTCTGCAGATCCTCTCAAGCTCTGTCAGGTTGGATGGGGAGCGTCGCTGCACAGCTATTTTCAGGTCTCTCCAGAGATGTTCGATCGGGTTCAAGTCTGGGCTCTGGCTGGGCCTTGGCTGGGCCACTCAAGGACATTCAGAGACTTGTCCCGAAGCCACTCCTGCGTTGTCTTGGCTGTGTGCTTACGGTTGTTTTCGTATTGGAAGGTGAACCGTCGCCACAGTCTGAGGTCCTGGAGCAGGTTTTCATCAAGGATCTCTCTGTACTTTGTTAATCTTTGCCTCGATCCTGACTAGTCTCCCAGTTCCTGCTGCTGAAAAATGTCCCCACAGCATGATGCTGCCACCACCATTCTTCACCGTAGGAATGGTGCCAGGTTTCCTCTAGACGTGATGCTTGGCATTCAGGCCAAAGAGTTCAATCTTGGTTTCATCAGACCAGAGAATCTTGTTTCTCATGGTCTGAGAGTCTTCAGGTTCCTTTTGGCAAACTCCAAGCGGGCTTTGATGTGCCTTTTACTGAGGAGTGGCTTCCGTCTGGCCACTCTACCATAAAGGCCTCATTAGGGGAGGGCTGCAGAGATGGTTGTCCTTCTGGAAGGTTCTCCCATCTCCACAGAGGAACTCTAGAGCTCTGTCAGAGAGACCATCAGGTTCTTGGTCACCTCTCTGACCAAGGCCCTGCTCCCCTGATTGCTCAGTTTGGCCGGGCGGCCAGCTCTAGAATGATGGAAGCCACTGTGTTCTTGGGACCTTCAATACTGCAGACATTTTTTGGTACCCTTCCCCAGATCTTTTCCTCTACACAATCCTGTCTCTGAGCTCTATGGACAATTCCTTCAACCTCATGGCTTGGTTTTTGCTCTGACATGCACTGTCAACTGTGGGACCTTATATAGACAGTTGTGTGCCTTTCCAAATCATGTCCAATCAATTGAATTTACCACAGGTGGACTCCAATCAAGTTGTGAAAACATCTCAAGGACGATCAATGGGAACTGGATGCACCTGAGCTCAATTTCGAGTCTCATAGCAGGGTCTGAATACTTAAGTCAATAAGGTATTTATGTTTTACATTTTTTATAAATTTGCAAAAATGACCTGTTTTCATTTTGTCATTATGGGATATTGTGTGTAGATTGCGGCTGATTTGTATTTATTTAATCCATTTTAGAATAAGGCTGTAATGTAACAAAATTTGGAAATAGTCAAGGGGTCTGAATACCTTCCGAAGGCACTGTTAACTGTTTGATCATTGTGTGTTATTCTGTCCCAGTTGTTTTTATCCTGTGTGTGTGTGTGTGTGTGTGTGTGTGTCTCGGCTTATTACATGTAGAGAATTTGTCATGGGTAGACTGATTACATGAGTGTGAAAACACGCTGAAGGCACACACAGACAGTAAGACAGACACGTTACGGAGAGTGGATCAGGCAGGGTCCTGACACTCATTACTGTGCCCTTCTGAGGAGGGACCTCAGTGGGATTAAACCGGTGGAGATTCAGCCTCCTGCTCAGACAAGACAAAACCAGGGCTACTGAACTGGAGGAGATTTGAAGTGACATTAGTCTCCTCTCTTTCTCTCTCTCTCTCTCTCTCTTTCTCTCTCTTTCTCTTTCTGCCCTGTTCGCCCTCTCTTTCTCTCCTTTTCAGTTTCTTTCTCTTTACCGATGTCTGTCCCTGCATTCCTCTCCCCATCGCTCTCCCTCTCTCATTCTTCTTTCTGTTTCAATCCCTCTTCTTGCCTGGCTGCTCCCATCTCTCCATCTCTCTCTTCCTCTCCCTCTACCCTCCATGCAGTCTGTCCTGATAGTAGAGGCTAGCTGAGATGCAGTCATGTTGATCAGAGAACGTCACACTCAGAAAATCAGCGGTCGATACTTTGCAAATGCATTCACTTTGTGTTCAATGTCAGACTCAGTTTGTCAATGTCTGGGTACATACGCACACCATTGTGTGTGTGTGTGTGTGTGAGTATGTGTGTGCGCCATACAACAAAGGCTCAGATAAGGTTCAGACACACACACACATCCTTACCCAGTTTAGAGTGTCCGAAGCAGAAGACACAGCCATCTGCTCCGTTCACCACCGACTGAATGACCTCAGCTACAGTACCAGCACACACCTCCGCCTAGAGAGAGAGAGAGAGAGACACAGACAGACAGAGAGAGAGAGTCATGAGAGAGGGGAAGAACGGAAAGTTGAGTGAGGGACGACCAACCCAAAATAGAGCTAGGGGGTAATTTGGGATTGGCTGCCCTGCGCATAATCAGATCCCTACCTGTGATGCATCATGGGGGAAGGCAGCGTCGAAGGCAAACATCTTAGGTGGGGCCTGATTGACTCCTCCTCGTTTCTGGAGGGTGTTTCCTTGCGTCTGGTTGGCTGATGGATCCATAATGGTCACCTGCTTCTTCCTGGTGTCCACCTTGAGGAAGGAGCTGGACTCTGCTGCGTCCGAGGACATCACGGGACACACACGCACCATCACCTTCACCTGGTGGAGGGACAGAGGTCAGGACCAGAGAACTCAGAACAGAACAATGAAACTCAGAACAGGGGATCGTAACTCATCAGAATCAGATTGTAGAACCCAACAATAGAACAGAAGTAGGTCAAGATAAAATCAGGTCAAACCCCTAAAGTCCTACAGAGGCTAGTAGAACCCCAGTAGAAACCAGTTGAACCAGGATAAAACCAGTTGAACCATGTAGAAAACAATTGAACCACAGTAAAAACCAGTAGAACCCCAGTAGAAACCAGTAGTAACGATAAAAGCCTGTTGTTTCATTCATGGGGGGCTGAAACCCTCTCCTGCGCTAAACCTAACAAAGACAAGCCAGCTATTTAGTTCTTAGAAGACACGCATCAACACCTGCATCACTTCTCCCTCTCCCCCCTTTTCCTGTGTCAGACTTCAAAGCTTTAAGCGGAGGCATCTTATTTTAGCTCTCTCTCTTTCACCTCCTCTCTTTCTCTCCTCTCCTCCCTCCCCCCCACACACGTCAACACTCGTTTGTTGTCACACCTCGTTGGTGTTGAGGTTTTCATCAAGAGAAAAGCAGCATCGCGTTCTATTCCCCCAAACAGCTGACAGATCTCAAACTTTTCCCAGAGCTCCTGCAGGTTCACTTATCTACTTCTTTATTCACAGTTAGGAAGAGCTTTAGAGAGAGGGATGGGGATAAGGGAGAAATAGATAGCGGGAGGAAGGAGCAATTCAGGATGGAAGAAGAGAGAGGGAGAGGGAGTGAGATGGAGGGGAGAGAGAAGAAAGGGAGGAGAGGAATGTAGGATAAAAAAGGGAGAGGAGGGAAGAGAGGAGAGAGGAGTCAAACACAGATATATGCTGTCATTTTCACCACCACTGAGACCAAACATGAGTAACCGTCAGAAGACAGGTTCTGCTTTAAGCTGCCGCTAAACGTTGCTCTGGGATTAAAACGGGACGGCGTTCCCAAGCGCTTCCAAACACACTGTGGCTTCCAGACAGGACGCTCCAGAATGCTCAGAAAAGCCAGAATTACAGCTGAGAATTACAGCCGGATAGAGGGGAGAGACGTGAGCAGAGATGAAAGCAAACAGAGTAAATAGCAGATAAGTGAATAGAAAAGATTTGAGCCTTGAGGACATGAAAGCATGAGTCTGCGCCGTGTTGTGTAACAGGATTGAGCAGCCAAGGAGAACGGAAACACAAATGAAAGACATTCACCATGAGCGCAACGCAGCAGGAATCTGCATGCTAACAAAATAATGTAATTTGAATAACTGAAAACATGGGGCAAATGTAATAACCGTGTGTGTGTGTGTGTGTGTGTGTGTGCGTGCGTGCGTGCGGTGTGACAGATAGAGAGAGAGGGAGGGACGGAGGGAAAAGTAAGAGAGAGAAAGCGAAAGAGGGAGAAGGAAATATGATGGATCACCCCTCTCCTCTGCAGAAGAGTAAGGTAAAATGGTCTGCTTGTGAAGCCAGCAGCACTGAGCTGACATTCACCAGATCTCCTCTCATAAACGCAGCTCATTAAAACACACTCACATTAACAAGATTCTCTAGGACAAGACATTTTAACAGTGCTTCTACAGTGGACTATACAACTTATTTCTGTCCCATCTCTCTAATGGAAATGACTGATTTTTTATTCAAAGTGAAGATATAATATATATATATATACACAGAACATATTAAAACTTACACTGAGTGTACAAAACATGTTGAGTTGCACCCCCTTTTGCCCTCAGAACAGACTCAATTCGTCGGGACATGGACTCTACAAGGGGTCGAAAGCGTTTCACAGAGATGCTGGCCCATGTTGACTCCAATGCTTCCCACAGTTGTGTTAAGTTAGCTGGATGTCCTTTGGGTGGTGGACCATTCTTGATACACACAGGAAACTGTTGAGTGTGAAAAATCCAGCAGTGTTGCAGTTCTTGACTCAAACCGCTGCGCCTGGCACCTACTACCATACCCTGTTCAAAGGCACTTACATTTTTTGTCTTGCTCATTCACCCTCTGAATGGCACACATACACAATCTCATGTCTCAATTGTCTCAAGGCTTAAAAATCCTTCTTTAACCCGTCTCTTCCCCTTCATCTACACTGAATGAAGAGGATTTAACAAGCGACATCAATAAGGGATCATAGCCTTCACCTGGATTCACCTGGTCAGTCTATGTCATTGAAAGAGCAGGTGCTCCTAATGTTTTGTACACTCAGTGTATATTCAATACAGACATTATAGGCTACAATTTACATGATAAAAGCTGGCACCACGCTCCAACTGGTAGGTGAAAGTATAGCTAGAATTGAAACAATAACAGAGGCTTTCTTCTGGTTGTCTCACTATGTTATCTCAATGACCAGGAGCAACAGAGAGAAAGCCCTTCCAGAGAGATAAGAGAAGGGTGTGTGTGTGTGTGTGTGTGTGTGTGCCTGCTGCCTGTCTACTATGATGAGAGTCGAGGTGTAAGCCTGGCGAATACAGTTAACTGTCAGGTCAAGACTTCATATTAAATTCAAAGACCCTTAGCAATATAAACACACGCACACGCATACACACTCCTGTGCGTCCAGTGCCCTATCTTGACCCCAATAAAAAGGCCCTTCATATCAGTAAGTGCCTCAGGGGAAGGATTTCAACGCTGCGCTCTTCCTGAGGTGTAACTCATATCGTGTTCCCCACAGATATCCATTTCCTCTTCCTGTCTCTGTGGGAAAGCACACAACGCATGATTGCACAGCAAACATCAGGACTTATATGTCATTTAGGTACAGGCTTAGATACTGTGTGTGGGTGTGTGGGTGTGTGTGTGTGTGAGCAAGAGAGAGAGAGGGAAGGATAGAAAAAGAAAGAGAGAGAGTCTGTTTATAGTGTTTCTGCAAAACAACTAAGAGCCAAGATGTTGACGATGTTAAATGTATCTTGGTGTTATGGCTGGTCTTCATTACACAGACAGTTAACAGCTCTAATGTGGACATATTTCACCCAACACCATGGAGTCAGTATAGCTGGTANGGGGGGGGGGGGGGGTGATCAGGGCTCTCACAGTGGCATGGTGACAAATAGGTTCAACGTTTCCTGGTTACCCATGTGAGCATGGAGCTATTTAAATCCTGGTCAATACCTGAGGAGAAACCACGGCCCACAAGGTCCTTAAAGGAGCAATCAGCAGTTTAAAAAAATAACAAAGCCGTACCCCGCCATTGATTTGGTAAATACCTTCCGGATTGGGGCTGGAGAAATGTCACCACTCTCAAAGTCGTAGACAGAGCTATGGACGCAAGTACGGACCATATAGGATATACGTTTAGTTTTAACCATGTTTTGAGGCTACACAGTGTTTGTTTACAATTGCATTGTTTACAAACATTGGAGTAAAACAAGCTTATATTTTGGGCTCTGATGGGGTGCGACAGTCGAACTAAGCTCATTAGGCATTCATAAGTCATATTCTTCTAGAATCAATGGGTGTTTACTGGATGTACCAATTGCACAATGATAGAGACAGAGCTATAGGCTCTTTGTTGAGCTTAAACAGGGTGGGAAGGGGGGGGGGTGATACAGTAGATGGGGGAAAGAAAGAGAGATGGACGAGGAGAGGTTGAGAGGGGTTAAGGGAATAAGAGGGAGGAGGGGTTGGGAGAGGGTCCATTAGTAGTATATTTGAGTGGAAGCTCTTGTCTCTCTCTGCATTCATCAAGTCCCCAGGAGCAACTCCTCAGACAGACACTGATGTCACACTGATAACAGCTCTTCTGTCTCTACCTCTCTATCGTCCATTCCCTCTCTACCTCTCTCTAGACCCTCCATTCTTTATCTACACCTCTCTCTATCCCCCCTTCTCTCTCTCCCTCTCCTCCTCCATCTCTCTCTATCCCCCCTTCTCTCTCTCCCTCTCCATTTCTCTATATTCCCCCTTTCTCTCTCCCTCTCCTCCTCCATCCCTCCCTATTCCCCTGATGCGATGCCAATCAAATCTCTTGGCTCTCAGCGTCCCGTCATGATGTCACACTGTGTGACACAAACAACCCAGTCTGTCTGTCAGCTCCTGAGTCTACACTGCACCAGGTTGGTCCGTCTGTCTGTCCATAAAGGCATCAGAACTCAAACAATGAGTAACTCACAGCAGAACCGCCTAGCAGGTAGCAGAGGTCAAATTCCAACAGCCAATGTATTCTGACTATAGGAAGGCCTCGGGCAACTTTTCCTTTTCCATCGATAGACCTCTTGTTTACCTTCAAACCTGAAGAACACATATGAAGTATGAAGGTCGATGGATAAAGGTTGCCTTTATATTTCATTACCTTTAACCCTGACCAGTATGTGTCAGTGGAGGCTGCCGAGGGGAGAACGGCTCATAATAAGGGCCGGAACGGAGCAAATGGAATGGCATCAAACACCTGGAAACCATGTGTTAGATGTATTTAATATCATTCCACTGATGCCGCTCCAGTCATTATCACAAGCCTGTTCTCCCCAGTTAAGGTACCACCGACCTCCTGTGGTATGTGTATAGTACCTGTTCTCCCCAGTTAAGGTACCACCGACCTCCTGTGGTATGTGTATAGAACCTGTTCTCCCCAGTTAAGGTACCACCGACCTCCTGTGGTATGTGTATAGAACCTGTTCTCCCCAGTTAAGGTACCACCGACCTCCTGTGGTATGTGTATAGAACCTGTTCTCCCCAGTTAAGGTACCACCGACCTCCTGTGGTATGTGTATAGTACCTGTTCTCCCCAGTTAAGGTACCACCGACCTCCTGTGGTATGTGTATAGAACCTGTTCTCCCCAGTTAAGGTACCACCGACCTCCTGTGGTATGTGTATAGAACCTGTTCTCCCCAGTTAAGGTACCACCGACCTCCTGTGGTATGTGTATAGCCTTAGGACACAGAAGACATCATAACATTTCATGCTGCAGCATTTAATGAATAAGTAACAGTGTGACTGAGCTGGGAATGAATCGCTAGCAATGTTTCTGACGTTGTCATCGTGTTGTTGATAAATATTTAATCACCATGTCATTTGACGAGGCAGGAAAACACAAACTCTCCGCAGTCGTTTTTAGAGTATCAGTTAAAAGAGGCTCGACTGAATAATTCACAGGGTTATTTTCTTCTGACTCGCTCGTTCTCGTTTTTGCGATCTCTCTCTCGCTCTCTCTTTCACCCTTTATCTCTCAATCTCTTGTCCTTTTCTCATAACTGGGGATGTCATAAGAGAGAAATCTGATTAAGGAAGAGCACCAGTGGGACTGTGCGTGTGTGTGTGCGCCTGTGTCTCACAGGTATCCCATTGCTGGCCGTTGATTGTAACCATGGAGACGGGTTAAGCCAATATCAAACTGTGAGCTTTTAAATTACAGAAACGAATCCCATGAGACCAGTTTTGCCAACAATTCAAGGGAAGTAGCTGTTGGTTGCTCCATTTGTCGCTAGAAGTTGCTAGATGACGTCATGACGTAATAGTGACTTCATAACGACCATTTGCACATGATATAATTTTTTTTATTTCTATACTTTTTTTTCTGCTTATGCTGTCCATCAGTCTCTCAAGCAATGAGATGTTATCCAAAGCAAAACTAAATAGAATGTTTGAAAGAGAACAAAATGGAACCAATTAAATAATTAAACATCACAGAAAAACAGAGAAAGGTAAATTGAACATTTTAATTTGTACTTTACATTTTTTTTTTTATTATTATTTATGCCTTGCAGAGCTGTGGTATCATTTTACAACAAAGAGACCATTTTAATAAAATTCACTTCACTTCACTTGCTGCAGCAGGGAGCGGACTGAGAGGCTAGAGCAGAGAGGTGGGGGAGAGAGGCGTGGGAAGGGGGCGCAGACTGCAGAAGAGAGTAGCACAGCTGAGCTCAGCCGAGCGGGCACACACACACACACAAACAGGGAAGTCGCTAAATCAACCAATAGTCACTGGGGAAGCCTTAAAAAGTAGCTTCATTTGTCACTGTACTCTTTTACCAATAAAAGTCACTGGAGGGGTCTGAAAACTTGCTAAATCTAGCGACAAAGTTGCTAAATTGGCAACACAGCTTAGAGACTGCCCTTACTAGCACACATGTATACACACGCACATACACGCGCACACACACGCACACACACAGAGAGAGGAGTGTGAGAGGAATGAGTATGACAGCACACACACAAAAGCTCTGACAGTCTTAATGCAGAATCAGATGTCCAAACCCTCTTTCTCTCTCTCCCTCTCTCTCCATATCTCTCTCTGTCTCTCTCTCTAAATATCTGTCTCTCTTTCCTCCCTCCTTCAATCTGCCTTGTTGTTCTCCTGGCTCGTGTCCACCCCTCTATCTATCTCACAATTAAGCCTCCGTAGGCCTGCCAATAGTACCAATATTAATATTTTACCCACAACACAGTAGCAAAGTGGCTATTGAATTCCCATACTCTGCATGCACACACAGACACACACACATACACACACTACTGCGTGTGAGGTGTTGTTTTTGGCCTGATCTGAGACAGCTATTAATAATTGCTTAGGCTTCTTAGTGTCATTTCTCTCAAGGCTGCCGCTCCTCGCTCCAGAGCGTGTCTGTCTGTGTCTGTCTGTTTGTGAGCGTCTGTGTGGGTGTGTGGTTAACACTTTGCTGGGTGATTGAAGTGACCATGGAAGCCCCACAATCCTTCACTGTCAGCCGAGAGGAGTTTGAGAAGAAAGGAGGGGAGGAGAGAGAGTGGAGGAGAAGATGGGCGGATTGGAGATAAACCTAATCGGTGGACAAGGAGGAAGAGGAGGAATTAATCGTATATTATGTTAAGACGATGAAATGTCATTCATTTGTTTTATCCACAAAATAATCTTTCTTAAATCAAGCTTGTATCAATACATTTTAGCTTGAAAATCTGCAAAGTGATCTCCCAATGGTGTGCAATATTTTAGACAACATTTTCTACAGTGACAGACGGATCTCTCCGTTTCTTCATTCTTTCACATCTGTCTCTTCAGCGAGTACAGATAGAGCTGCTAGCAGCCTGAGGATCACAAACCAGCACTTTATCTTTCCTTCAGGGACTTCCTTTTAAGTATGCCTAGAGATAAGAACACACATTTAATTTCCTTCACTGATATAAAATATCTCCCCCCGCAATCTGGAGGTGAATGGAAGAATCCCTGCTGGGCTGATTCGATTAAGGTGAGCCGGAATGTACCAAAACCCAAGCGGAGGAGGGGGGGGATCTGAAACAGTTGCCTGTCAGTCATGGCTAGGACCCTTCGGACACAGACACACACACATCGCTGTATGGTCTAATATCTTTCCTGCTCTCACAGGTTACAGGCAGCAGGGAAATGTGTGCGTCTGTGTGTGTGTATGTATGTGTGTGTGTGTGTGTGTGTATGTTTGTCTGTATGTGTGTGGTAGGAAAAAGGCCACAGCAGCAGGAGTGCAGGTGACATTTTTATTTAAATCTGGAAATGTCACCATTTCCATTCCTCAGGATACCGTACTGTACGTGCACGTGTGTGAGTGCATGTGCGCTCATAAAGTCCTACCTTGCCTAGTCCTGGGGTGTCTTTGATCTTGCTGGCGGCCCGTAACAGGCAGGGTGGGGCAGGGGGAGGGGCGGTCTGCAGGGTCCCACTGAAGTTGGTGGGGAACAGAGGGGGGTCACACACCACTTGGGGGGGCGCTGGCCGCTGCTTCTTCTTCTTCGATGACAGGTTCAACTTCTGAGCAGCTCTACAGAAGGAGAAAGAGAGGTGGGGTGGGGGGGGTTCAATTCCAATGTTAACCAATCATCCAACACATCTCGTTACAGTGTTCATCTACTGCTGATTGAAGCGAGTGGGGAGAAAACGAGAAACGAGAAACAGACCCATCATGGAGAGTAAGAGATGGAAAAGGAAGAGGGAAATATTTCCCCCCGACCTAAGAGCACACAGAGTGATCATGATGTGTAAGGCATTGTGAGAAATGTGTTCCCACTTAAAAATCCATCTGTAGAGAGTGGTTAAGTGGACGCGGTCCATGGGAAAACCAACAGTGAAGATAGTTCCCTGCCATCATGGCGACGCTTCCTCCCCAACACCACCACCATTGGGGTAGCACCGTGTGCCATGTGCTAATTGCTCGTTCATGTTGCTAATTGGAGCTGTATTACGCGCCCAGCTCACCACATCAATAACGAACACACGCACACACACTTAAGCAGCGACATCTGTAACTGGGAGGGGAACACCCTTTCACAGTCCTCAGTCTTCACAGTCTTCTCTTTCCACTCTCTCTTTTCTCTTCCCTGTCTCTCCGCTCATTTCTCCTTTTAGTCTAAATGACACTATAGTGGCTAGGAAATATGATGACATTGCTAAAGTTGGCAAATCATTTGTAGGAAACAACTTCGTCATCCTTATGACGTCGTCAAATTTACTTCAGACAGATAAGAATGTTGTTATTACCCCCCAAAAGTTTGTCAAAAATACCTAGTCACGCTAACGTTAGCTAGCTAAAATCTGGTGCTCTCCTCCTCTCAATCATAGCTAGCTAGCTAATGTTATACTACATCTAATGTTCATCTGACGACATCACAATAACCACGTTTCCATCCACAGTTTTTATGCGAGTAAAGACATACCATATAAAATCCTGACAGCTGTGATGGAAACAGGACGTTTTTAGAAATGCCAACAGATCATTTGTTCGTTTGACATGGTGGGATCTTTTTGTGTCTGTAAAATGAATTATGTCAGAAACTGCAGTGGAAACGTATCATCATATCAAAGTAGACTTAGAGTCACGTGATGACATCAGACAGTAGGTGTGTGGTCCTAACTATGATTCGGGAAACCATGCAGTTTATAAAAGATGAAATAAGATGAAACCAGTTTATTAGAGATGAAATACGTTATGAACGCGACTTCACAGGGTGGTGAAAGTACTAACACAAGTGATGAGCTTGATGCTCCTTTCCAATAAATGTTGAGGGTCTTATTCGCTTGACTGCCGTTTGACAAATAACAATATCCATAATAATATCATCATGTATACTAGCCTTCCCACACTGTATCTGTGCGTTGTTGGCTAGAGAGCACATTTAATATTTAGCGCAACAGGTTTTTGGGGTGGGGTGGAATAAACCACACACAGTGGGGTTGTTTCCTGGACACAGATTAAGCCTAAGAGAAGACAAACTGAATTTCTTTCATGGAGGACTGGCTTGAATTGTGAGGATGACCACAATTTTATTTTCATCATGAGCAAAAGCTATTGGTTTTCTACCCAAATTTGCAAAGAAAATGTGATCCATTTAATAAACAGAAGAGACCAGCAAAATGGATAAAAGGGTGTGGTGGCAGTAGCAGGAACAGCGGCATCTAGTGGGCAAAACTTGGTACTTTCAAACAAATGTACAGTGCATTCGGAAATATTCAGACCCCTTGACTTTTTCCACATTTTGTTACGTTGCAGTCTTATTCTAAAATGGATTAAATTGTTTTTCCCCTCATCAATCTACACATAATACCCATAATGACAAAGCAAAAACAGGTTTTTAGAAATGTTTTCAAATTTATAAAAAAAAATATATGACATTTACATAAGTATTCAGACCCTTTATGCAGTACTTTGTTGAAGCGATTGTGCGTGTGTTCATGTGTGCATATGCGTGCACAGGGGTCGCGAGCATTGAACCACTCCTTTTTGGGGGTCGCGGGTCAAAAAGTTTGAGAACCACTGCTCTATGGGACCTGATGTCACCGCTTTCACCATAAACACACATAGGACGGGGACAAATACAGACACGGTTACCGACATGGCTACAAACACGGTTATGATTGCAGTTACCAATGGTTACCGACATGATTATTATCACGGTTATGAACAGTTGCCAGTTGCCAATGGTTACAGAGAAAAAATACTTTTCATGGCAGCCTGTCTTATCCACTCAATCTTTAAACACCCCCCCAAGGTGCTCTTTTCAACTCTGCCTTCCTTTATAAATCCCTCCTTCCCTAAAACTCTCTCTGTTCTATTTCTCAAATGATTCCCTCTACGTCTTCATCTCCAACTGATTGGGTTCTTTCTTTCTCTGTTGGGTGTGTGTTTTTACCCATCAGGCCTAGGGGTTCAAATAAAGATTCACCCACTTTGAATGTTATATCATTTTTGGGGGATCTCTGAGCGATGTTCTATACATTTTTCATGTGTATCTGAGCTCTTGCCGTTCTCGCAGGTAGAAATACAGCTGGTATGACGTAGTATTGTGATAAAGTCGCTCTCACTACACTGGAAGTTAATAGGGAAGACAACTTTTAGATCACGAAAACGTGTATCATACAGTTGAAGTCGAAGGTTTACATACACCTTAGCCAAATACATTTAAACTCAGTTTTTCACAATTGTTGACATTGAATCCTAGTAAAAATTCCCCTGTCTTAGGTCAGTTAGGATCACCACTTTATTTTAAGAATGTGAAATGTCAGAATAATAGTAGAGAGAATTATTTATTTCAGCTTTTATTTCTTTCATCACATTCCCAGTGGGTCAGAAGTTTACATACACTCAATTCGTATTTGGTAGCATTGCCTTTAAATGGTTTAACTTGGGTCAAATGTTTCGGGTAGCCTTCCACAAGCTTCCCACAATAAGTTGGGTGAATTTTGGCCCATTCCTCCTGACAGCTGGTGTAACTCAGGCTTGTATATCTCCCTGCTCGTACACGCTTTTTCAGTTCTGCCCATACATTTTCTATAGAATTGAGGTCAGGGCTTTGTGATGGCCACTCCAATAACTTGACTTTGTTGTCCTTAAGCCATTTTGCCACAACTTTGGAAGTATGCTTGGGGTCATTGTCCATTTGGAAGACCCATTTGCAACCAAACTTTAACTTCCTGACTGATGTCTTGAGATGTTGCTTCAATATATCCACATAATTTTCCTCCCTCATGAAGCCATCTAGTTTGTGAAGTGCACCAGTCCCTCCTGCAGCAAAGCACCCCCACAACATGATGCTGCCACCCCTGTGCTTCACGGTTGGGATGGTGTACTTCGGCTTGCAAGCCTCCCCCTTTTTCCTCCAAACATAACAATGGTCATTATGGCCAAACAGTTCTATTTTTGTTTCATCCGACCAGAGGACATTTCTCCAAAAAGTACGATCTTTGTCCCCATGTGCAGTTGCAAACCATAGTCTGGCATTTTTAATGGCGGTTTTAGAGCAGTGGCTTCTTCCTTGCTGAGCGGCCTTTCAGGTTATGTCAATATAGGACTCGTTTTACTGTGGATATAGATACTTTTGTACCTGTTTCCTCCAGCATCATCACAAGGTCCTTTGCTGTTGTTCTGGGATTGATTTGCACAGAACTGAAAAAGCGTGTGCAAGCCAGGAGGCCTACAAACCTGACTCAGTTCACTAGCTCTGTCAAGAGGATTGGGCCAAAATTCACCCAACTTATTGTGGGAAGCTTGTGGAAGGCTACCTGTTTGACCCAAGTTAAACAATTTAAAGGCAACGCTACCAAATACTAATGAAGTGTATGTAAACTGTGTATGTAAACTTCTGACCCACTGGGAATGTGATGAAAGAAATAAAAGCTGAAATAAATTATTCTCCCTACTATTATTCTGACATTTCACATTCTTAAAATAAAGTGGTGATCCTAACTGACCTAAAACAGGGATTTTTTACTAGGATTAAATGTCAGGAATTGTGAAAAACTGAGTTTAAATGTATTTGGCAAAGGTGTATGTAAACTTCCGACTTCAACTGTATTTATGTTTGTATGGAGCATAATGTATTTACAGTTTTATTCTCATGTTTTCAAGTACTGGTGACATTCTTGCATAGACATTCTTGCATCCGATTCTTGCATAGATTGTAATGGACACATGTGATGTGTGTAAAATACTTTTTTGAAGGTTGTACTGATTATGATGAGCTAATGCTAAGCTATTTGCCAGCTATGTTTGGTGCCACATTTGTTGACATTATACAATACATTCTGGGTGTCATGTAAACATCTCTCAGACCAAAGATGTTATAACAAAATGAGGTGAAGGGATGGTTCACTCATCTTTCGAGTAAACTTCTGGAAGTGAATGAAGGGAAGTGAATGATGGTAGACTACACACCCCATTCAACATGCATACTGCAAACAGACAAAACAAATATTGACTCCTCTTGTTATCTTTAGTTGACGTAAAAACATTAACATGGCGATTTTTAGAAAGTGTTTTACTCAATTATTTCGATCAATGGTGAGCTCACCCATGATGTGATGAATTGTAAATAGTAATTGATATTAGCTAATTCATGTTATGGTTTCTGTCAGCCGAGAGTTAGCTAAATATGGCCGCTTGTGTTATGTCAATCTTTCCTCAGTTAACACTAGGACTAATGCAGCCTACATTTTCTTGTTTGGATGATTGTGTTATGCTGTCGCTACTTCTGTGAATGTCTGAACATTGCATCCAAAAATAAACTGGTCACATTCTGGACCTAACGTTGTAAGGACTGTGTTTGTGCAAAATGTTTCAGTGAAAAAACAGTGTGGCCAGCTCAAAAGCTGACTGTCGAAACTGGACGTTCTAAATAAGCGTTCTAATCACTGTATCACTGTAGAATGATCACACCCGTGTGTTGGTACATGTGTCAAAAGGTTAACACTGTAAATTAAAGGAATGAGTGGTTTTGGGTGTATTATTTCTTTAAGGCTTACTCAATCACCACCAAGCACATAGCCTGAGTCTGAGAGCACTGAGTACATAGCCTGAGTCTGACACACACACACACACACACACACACACACACACACACACACACACACACACACACACACACACACACACACACACACACACACACACACACACACACACACACACACACACACACACACACACACACACACACAAAATCAAAGATACCGACGGTCTGCTGTGTTAGTGTGACTTCAGAGAGATGCCTGTGTGATGATGAAGAGGAGACGAAGACAACGACACTTCTCAAAGTAGACGAGACAATTAGACTGCTCTGTCTCTCACCCTCTCTCACCTCCCTCTGTCTCACTCGCTCCCTCCATCTCTCCTCTCTCTCACAGTGCCTCGAGTGTGGGACTAACACAGTCATTTCAGAGAGCAGAGTAGATAGTCCAACAGCACTCAAGTGACAGGTATGTGTAAGAGTGTGTGAATGTTGTCTCAGTTATTATAATGAAGGTATGATGGTATTTTATCTGCAAGGGAGGAGAGGACGATATGTGTGTGTAGGTAGGTGTGTGTGTGTGTGAGTGCAGGTTACTGTGGTCATCAAACCGCACCACGAGAGGCGCGTGCTGGAATGTTTAGTCTGTTTCAGGGTTCATTCAGGAAAGTTGCCACGGTAATTAACAATATCCTTTTTTTCTGAGTGTGTGTGTGTTAGTCCCTGAGGAGTTGACCGAGTTCCAGGGAAGTTGTGTGAAGTGCAAAGTGAGATAATTATGGTGACACTCATTACTGAGTGAGAGACTTCTTCTTCTCTCACTCCCTCCTTTCTCTCCCCCTCTTTCTGTTTCTTTCCATCCCTCCCTTCCTCTCACTGACCAAACCTCTTTAATGATCTGGCAGTGTCTGACAGCCTGAAAAGTTTTCTGAAAGTGCACACACACAAATGCACACACACATGCACATGCACACAAACAAACACACACACACACACACACACACACCTCTCTGTCACATTACTCTGTGTGCACTGAAGCTAATTTTATCCTTGCTGTCCTATATACACTACCATTCAAAGGTTTGGGGTCACACTCCTTGTTTTTGAAAGAAGCACATTGTTTGACCATTAAAATAACATCAAATTGATCAGAAATACAGTGTCGACATTGTTAATGTTGTAAATGACTATTGTAGCTGGAAATATCTATATAGGCGTACAGAGGCCCATTGTCAGCAAACATCATTCCTGTGTTCCAATGGCATGTTGTGTTAGCTAATCCAAGTTTTTATTTTTAAAAGGCTAATTGATCATTTGAAAACCCTTTTGCAATTATGTTAGCACAGCTGAAAACTGTTTTCCTGATTAAAGAAGAAAGAAAACTGGCCTTCTTTAGTTGAGTATCTGGAGCATCAGCATTTGTGGGTTCGATTACAGACTCAAAATGGCCAGAAACAAAGAACTTTCTTCTGAAACTCGCCAGTCTATTCTTGTTCTGAGAAATGAAGGCTATTCCATGCGAGAAATTGCCAAGAAACTGAAGATCTCGTACAACGCTGTGTACTACTCCCTTCACAGAACAGCGCAAACTGGCTCGGCCTGCAGCGTTAAGTTGCAGGGGTTTGATGGCACAAGCGGGGAGCCCAGCCAACACCGAGTAGTAGTCCAGACGGGAAATGACAAGTGCTTGGATTAGGACCTGCAATGCTTCCTGTGTGAGGTAGAGCCTTACTCTATGGATGTTGTAGAGCATGCTTTGATGCTTGCAGAAAACAACATGGTGTTGTCCAGGGTCACGCCAAGGTTCTTTGCACTCTGGGAGGGGCAGGCCTCCCAACCGTGATGGAGAGGCCTTGGAGTGTGCAGGCTTTGCCCAGAAAGAAGAGTAGCTCTGTCTTGTCAAGGTTGAGCTTGAGGTGGTGGGCCAACATCCAAGCTGAGATATCTGCCAGGCATGCAGTGATGAGTGTCGCCACCTGGGTGTCAGAAGGGGGAAAGGAGAAAAATAGTTGTGTGTCATCCGCATAACAATTATAGGAGAGACCATGTGAGGATATGACGGAGCCTAGTGACTTGGTGTATAGAGAGAAGCAGAGAGGGCCTGGGGGACATCGAAGCAAGCAAGTGAGAGTACGTGATGCAGTCACAGATCCTCTCCACGTCACCTGGTAGGAGCGGCCTGCCAGATAGGATTCAATCCAAGAGTATGCAGAGCCTGAGACGCCCAGCCTTGAGAGGGTGGAGAGGATGATATGATGGTTCACGGTGTCGAAGGCATAATCTTTGATGTCAGAGTGGAGTGACTCTGGCCATTTTGAAGTCAGTGATAAGCGATGAGTTGATGACGGAAGTGAGGAATGGAAGGAGGTCTCCAGCGATGGTCTGAGGAATGGAGGAAGGGATATGTCAAGCGGGCAGGTTGTTGGGAGGCCAGATGTCACTAGTAGCAGGATTTAATCCGGAGAGGGAGGAGAGAAAGAGGTCAAGGCGTAGGGTAGTTCAGTGTGAGTGGGACCAGTGGACTCAATAGGCTGAGTTAACGAGAAGCAGATGTCGTCCACCTTCTTTTCAAAGTGGTTGACAAAGTTGTCCGCAGAGAGGGAGGAGCGAGGGGGTGGAGAATTAATGATGGAAAATAGGTAGAAAAGAGTTCAATAGGGTTGGAGGCAGAGGCTTCAAATTTAGAATGATGGAAAGTGGCTTTAGCAGTGGATACAGAGGAAGAGAAGGTAGAGAGGAGGGTGTGAAAGGAAGATAGGTCTTCCAGAAGTTTCATTTTCCTACATTTTCACTCAGCTGCCAGCAGCCATGTTCTGTAAGCTCACAATGAGTCACTCAGCCATGGAGCAGGAGGGAGGCCCGAGCCGGACGGGAGGAAAGGGGACAGTGCGAGTTATAGGAGGTGGAAAGGGAGGAGAGTAGGGTCGAAGAGGCAGAATCAGGGGACAGGAGGTAGAAAGATTTAGCAGAAGGGAGAGATTATAGGATGAGTGTAGTGGGAGAGAAACCTTGCCTCGCAAAGCCGCCTGAAACCTAGCCTTGCAAAGCCACCTGATCCCGCGAGCTTACATTAACCCTCCAGAGTCAATATCTGTGCCCCCAAGGTAATCTAATTAGCATAATAAAAACATCCCCATCAAAATCCGTCTGTTTAAACTAGAGATATCTTTTGCATGGGCTGCGTCTCAATGCACCACATCCGCCAATCTGCATCTGCGGTGGAAGGTAGTCGAGAAACTGGGAAACTGTTGAGCGTGAAAAACCCAGCAGCGTTGCAGTTCTTGGCACAAACCGGTGCACCTGGCACCTACTACCATACCCTGTTCAATGTTCAAATGTTTTGTCTTGCCCATTCACCCTCTGAATACACAATCCATGTCTCAATTGTCTCAAGGCTTAAAAATCCTTCTTTAACTTGTTCAACTTGTAGATTGAACAAGTGGCATCAATAAAGGATTATAGCTTTCAGAAGACTAAAATATAGGAAAAATGTGACATAAAAGCGCCGGATTTTCGTTGTTAACAAGAAATAAATAATCATAATTTGAAAAATATTTATAATATTCCACCCAAATGCCAAAGAGGGTGCTTTTGGTCATTGACTGCAGGAAAAGGCTACCCTGTCGCCTCATCTACACTGATTGAAGTGGATTTAACAAGTGACATCAATAAGGGATCATAGCTTTCACCTGGATTCACCTGGTCATGGAAAGAGCAGGTGTTCTTAATGTTTTGTATTGTCAGTGTACAGTCGTGGCCAAAAGTTTTGAGAATGACACAAATATAAATTTTCACAAAGTCTGCTGCCTCAGTTTGTATGATGGCAATTTGCATATACTCCAGAATGTCATGAAGAGTGATCAGATGAATTGCAAATAATTGCAAAGTCCCTCTTTGCCATGCAAATGAACTGAATCCCCCAAAAACCTTTCCACTGCATTTCAGCCCTGCCACAAAAGGACCAGCTGACATCATGCCAGTGATTCTCTCGTTAACACAGGTGTGAGTGTTGACGAGGATTGAGTTTGAATAACAGACTGGAAGCTTCAAAAGGAGGGATGGTGCTTGGAATCATTGCAAGGAAACACGTGCCGTCATCATTGCTTTGCACAAAAAGGGCTTCACAGGCAAGGATATTGCTGCCAGTAAGATTGCACCTAAATCAACCATTTATCGGATCATCAAGAACTTCAAGGAGAGCGGTTCAATTGTTGTGAAGAAGGCTTCAGGGCGCCCAAGAAAGTCCAGCAAGCGCCAGGACCCTCTCCTGAAGTTGATTCAGCTGCGGGATCGGGGCACCATCAGTACAGAGCTTGCTCAGGAATGGCAGCAGGCAGGTGTGACTATCTGTTTTTCCATTAATCTGTTATTCAATGCATTTCTATGGGCCAAATGCAACAATGTTTCATCAAATAATTGTTTTATATATTCCTTTATACCTAAAGGGGTCCTGCAACTCTAAATCGAATAGCTAAATGATCCTTGGTATGACCATCTTAAAACAATTCAATATGTTTAGTAGAAATGTCGGATTCTGAAGTGAGACTGTGAGAGCTTGTTGATATAAACCGAATGAGGTAGTGTTAGCTACCGTTAGCCCACACAGTATAACCCCTGGCACTGTTAACAGATGCTGCTGCATTATTCCCAACCTTGTGCATGTGTGTGTGTTTGCGAGTGTGTGTTTGTGAGTCTGTGTGTGTGTGTGTGTACATGTGTGTGCGCATGCCTGTGTCTCTCCCTCTCTCTCTTGGTGTTATGTGATAACATGAACAAAACAGCAGTAACATCAATTCTTAGAACAACAAAAAGCTCAAGCTAAGCGCACCATTCTACCTGTGCCTTTACGGAAGCATGTCCACTAAAAGAGAACACTGTTCAGCGCATAATACTGACCTGAAGCCCAGTTCAGCCGAGATGGTTTGATGCAGTTTTAGAACAAAGTTTGCTTGATCTGAACGGTCTAGTTTTAGAACGTCTCATATTGGTTACTGGAGTTTCCAAGATTCAACATGTCAAATCTTAGCTAAAGACTTGCAACGAGACGGATCCCATTTGCAAATTGGAGAACAGTGTGCTGATGGTCTGTGTTTAGTCCAGCAGCTAGCTAGCTAGCCAAGCAGACAGCTAGCTAGGTATTTTGCTGCAGTTAGCTAGCTTAACTTGGTGATATTAAGTCGTTAAGTGTGCACTCTTTCTGATGCATGTATTTCATAATACTCGTTTGATACACCGCCTTGCTACAATGAGTGGCAACTTTATATCCAAGCTGTATTACGTCATTGTAAAGAGGCACCTTTACCGTGGAAACAGTCTCAACTGCCTGTCTCGTCTTCTTGATCTGAATGCCCCATCTTTAGTCAGCTGTGACAACACAATATTTGAAAACTGTCTAGTTTTGTCTGGTCTCCTTATGTCTGCCGCCTGTTGTATCTGAACTGGGCTTTAGTCCTGACCTAAAGCCCACTCTCTGTTACTTTCAGCTGGGTGAATGGAATATGAATGACAGTCATCCAATATACTGTATTAGAAATAAGGCCATGTTCATAAAACAATTATTGTCCTCCCTAATCTTAAATGGCACTGATCGCCACTGCCTTCAGAGGGTGTGTGTGCGTGCGTGTGTGTGTGCGTGTGCTTTTGACTAGGGGCTATACAGGCTGTCAAGTTTAAGCTGAGGGAATGCAGGAGAGAAGGAAGAGAGAGAACTTGGCAACAGCGTTCTGGTTGGAGACCAGGTAGAAGAGTTGAATCCAGCAGTCGGATCTCATTAAGATCACTTCCCAGAGAGAAAAAAAGACAGAAAAAAGCTCCCCTGGATTTTAGTCAAAACATTCAATGTAATAGTGGTAGTTCAGGAAATCATCCTCACATGAGTTAATAATGCCTAGGCCTTTGCTCAGTTGGATAACACAGACACACACAGAAAGAAAAACAGAGAGAAAACAAGAATAGAGGAGAGATGAGAAGAGAGGAAAGGATGAAGAGAGCACAGGAGAGGGGAGGGGTGGAGAAGAGCATCTAATCTACCTGTCTCTCTCCATGCGTCTCTACCATGCTCAGGGAACGGTAGAACATTCCCTAGAGATTACTGAACGACGGAGAGCAAGAAAGAGGCAGGCCTCCATCCCTCACTCAACCTGTCCCCATGGAAACCACCTGGAACAGCCCAGCTCCCCTCCCTAGCAAATGCTCAGACGGGCGCGTGCCTCACATACACACACCCTGGCACACACACAAGGCTGTGCACACTCAACACACACACACACACAAACACAGCTCGCCTTCAACACATTCAGCAATCTGCCGCTTCACTTGCAATTCCAGAACACACATAGCAGATGTCCTGTACACACACCACAGTTTCTACTATAGCTGGATGCATTTTCTTTGGTTCACAGTGCCTTCCTTTCCTTCTATTTGTTTAGAATTGAATCGATTTAAAACACATGTTCTATTTCCAGCTCGATGTGGTGCTGAAGGACATTAACCTCTAACCCAGCCTTACAGTATATAAGCTAGTGTTGTCACATTGTTGTCCTCCCTTCTTATGATCATCAGTGACCTCAGAGACAGACATTCTCTCTCTCGACTGAAATTATCAGTACAACTTATAAGGCATAATCAAAAGTAATCAGAACTTCTCAATTGAATCCAAAATGATAAAAGCGAATAAAAAAATACAGTGATGCTAGGAGACAGTGTGGAGCTGCGAGCTCAGTTTTTGTCTGCTTAGGCACTGGTGCTATTATTGCTAAATTAACTATTAGCTAGTAATTAGTGGAGGAGAGAGACTTGTTTATTTGAGGCCAGTAGCCACCTCCTAAGACTGGAGTGACAGAGTGAGAGCCAACCCACAGGGAGGGAGTTGCAGGGATTCTGACCCAGGTGATTGCAACAGTGCTGGGCATATTCGACCAGATAAACCCCCCTCATCCTCGAAAGTACTGGAGAGGAGAAAGCAGGTCTACTGAGAACGTATGGTTTTCTGTTTTCACTAATGACCTTCCACTGACATTGAATAAAGCCTGTGTGTCTATGTACGCTGACGACTCAACAGTATATACGTCGCCTACAACAATAAAATAAATAAATTACACCCTTAACCGAGAGCTTCAGTCAGTTTTAGAATGGGTAACTAGCAGTAGGCTAGTGCTAAATATCTCAAACTAAAAGTATATAGTTTTTGGGACAAATTACTCGCTCAACTCTAGAACTATTATTGAATAATGTTGCGATTGAGCAAGTTGAGGAGACTAAACTGTTGGGTGTAACCCTAGATAGCAAGCTGTCATATAGACTCAATGGTTGCTTAAATGGGAAGAGGTCTGTCCGTGATAGGGCGTTGCTCTGCTTTCTTGACATCTCAGTCGACCAGGAAGGTCCTACAGGCCCTAGTTTTGTCGCACCTGGACTACTGCCCAGTTGTGTGGTCATGTGTGGCAAAGAGGGACATAGGTAAAGAGCAGCACGTATTGCACTTAGATGTACACGGAGAGCGAATGTCAGTAACATGCATGTCAGTCTCTAATGGCTCAAAGTTGAGGAGAGATTGACTGCATCACTATTGGTCTTTGTGCGATGTGTTGAAGTTACCGTACTGTCTGTTCAAGTAGTTGGCACACAGTTCGGATACTCATCGGCAATGTTCCCTCAAATATTTTTCAGCACTGAGTTTCAGGTCTGCTGAGCACGAACTTCAACAATGTGTATTTCTGTGCAACTTCAAGCATTCGTTTACTGTGAACACTATAGACTGTATCCGCTTAAGTTACAGTTTTAACAGTGGCCAAGTAGGCTACTGTGGCTATTTGGTCATAATGTAGGCCTACCAGAGTGGCCTACCATCAACAACTATGGAGAAAATGCATCCCATAATATTTTGACATGGAAATAGCCATTCTATCATTCAGCCTACAGTAGCAGCCAATGTGTAGTGTGAGTTTCTCCCATTCTTCTCTGCAGATCCTCTCAAGCTCTGTCAGGTTGGATGGGGAGCGTTGCTGCACATTCATTTTCAGGTCACTCCAGAGATGTTTGATCGGGCTCAAGTCCGGGCTATGGCTGGGCCACTCAAGGACATTCAGAGACTTGTCCCGAAGCCAGTCCTGCATTGTCTTGGCTGTGTGCTTAGGGTCGTTGTCCTGTAGGAAGGTGAACCTTCGCCCAAGTCTGAGGTCCTGAGCACTCTGGAGCAGGTTTTCATCCAGGATCTTTCTGTAATTTTCTCTGTTCATCTTTCCCTTGATCCTGACTAGTCTACCAGTCCCTGCCGCTAAAAAACACCCCCACAGCATGATGCTGCCACCACCATGCTTCACCATAGGGATGGCATCAGGTTTTCCCCAGATGTGACGCTTGGCATTCAGGCCAAAGAGTTAAATCTTGGTTTCATCAGACCAGAGAACCTTGTTTCTCATGGTCTGAGAGTCCTTAGGTGCCTTTTGGCAAACTCCAAGGGGGCAGTTATGTGCCTTTTACTGAGGAGTGGCTTCCGTTTGGCCACTCTACTATAAAGGCCTGATTGGTGGAGTGCTGCAGAGATGGTTGTCCTTCTGGAAGTTTCTCCCATCTCCACAGAGGAACTCTGAAGCTCTGTCAAAGTGATCATCAGGTTCTTGGTCACCTCCCTGACCAAGGCCCTTCTCCCCCGATTGCTCAGTTTGGCCGGGCAGCCAGCTCTAGGAAGAGTCTTGGTGGTTCCAAACTTCTTCCATTTAAGAATAATGGAGGTCACTGTGTTCTTGGGGACCTTCAATGCTGCAGAAATTGTTTTGGTACCCTTCCCCAGATCTGTGCCTCGACACAATCCTGTCTCGGAGCACTGCAGACAATTCTTTCAACCTCATGGTTTGGTTTTTGCTCTGACATACACTGTCAACTGTGGGACCTTTTATATAGACAGTTGTGTGCCTTTCCAAATCATGTCCAAACAAATGAATTTACCACAGGTGGACATCTCAACGATGATCAATGGAAACAGGATGCACCTGAGCTCAATTTTGAGTCTCTTAGCAAAGGGTCTGAATACTTAGGTAAATAAGGTATTTCATTTTGCAAAAATTTCAAAAAACCTGTTTTGTCATTATGGGGTATTGTGTGTAGATTAATGATTAAAAAAAAAACGATTGAATTCATTTTAGAATAAGGCTGTAATGTAACAAAATGTGGAAAAAGGTAAGGGGTCTGAATACTTTCCGAATCCACTGTATATGGTCTATTTGCATATTGGCCTACTGCAGCTCTGGTTATGCCGCACTGGTCTGTGTAGAGTACGCCCTGAGTCTTGCATGTCATTACAATAAAATCATACACCAATGCGTTCTACCTACATCAAAATCTCTTGCATAATTTGTTTTCTTTCGGGGTGTTGATTTGAAAGTGGCTAATATTGCGTTGATTCGATTACAATTGCCACAGTAAAGGGAAACGTTAACAGTGTGAACAGGGAAAACTCTAGAACAGACGTCAGCAACCCTTTCTGAGTCAAGATCACTTTCTGAGTCAAAATGCAAGCCGAGATCTACGGCTCAGATCATTTTTTAACACGACTTACAAAACGTAAGCCTATGCAACAGTCTGAGCGGAGTGAGAGAGCAGCAGCCTGAGGGTCCGCCTTTCAGCATCCCTCTGCTCTCCCTTTCCTCCACTGACAATTACCAAAAAGGGACACCGTCTTCCAGCTGATGGCAACTTGAGTAGCCTCAAGGCTATTATTTATGCCTCATGCACAAATTCATGTTGTTACTCCTATGAACAGAGAAAGTGAAATATTCCTAGATATAAAAGAAAAAGACCCAAACCGCTAATAATAACGCAAGCCTATCGATACACTTCCCTACTCGTTCATTACCGCTGCAGTGCTTGTTGTAGCGCTGAGTGGAAATAGGAAGAACGCACATTTTATGGCTTATAAAAGTGTTGAATACAAAGTGTTGACCGTGCTGAATAAGAACTGAAACATGGACTCACTCTTGACAGTTCTGGTTTCAAACATTTAAAAATCTCACAGTATCAACTTCGCCACTTTAATAATTATAATTGGATGAAATAAATTTATCACTAGCCACTTTAAACGATGCCATTTATATAATGTTTACATATCCTACATTACTCATCTCATATGTATATACTGTACTCCATACCATCTACTGCATCTTGCCTACTCCGGTCAGCCATCGCTCATCCATATATTTATATGTACATACTCGTATTCATTCCTTTACTCTTGTGTGTGTATAAGGTAGTTGTTGTGAATTTGTTAGATACTACTGCATGGTCGGAACTAGAAGCACAAGCATTTCACTACACTCGCATTAACATCTGCTAACCATGTGTATGTGACAAATAAAATTTGATTTGGACCTTTTTTATATGTTTGCTACATTACTACAGACATGGTAATCTGAGCCATCCGATTGGCTAGCGGTTAGCCTATTATGCACTTGATTTTCTCTCCGGGCTGGCCGTTAAGGCAGTTTGTACCTTCAGACACATGAAATGGTTCAAAATGGCAACAGTTCGACTCCCCGGCGCGAAGGGCAGCTGAATCGGGTTCACCTACCGTCAACAGCCCGAGATAAAAATAAAATAGGAACACAAGGCTTTATCGTTGTTTTTTTACAGAAATGTTTGGCGATCAATCAACCGGTTGGTGACCACAGCTCTAGAAAGTTGAGTGAAATTCAATCTCTTGCTTCTCTCCATGGGCTGATATTTCTTCTGCATGGCACTCCAGGGGGAGCTGCAAGGCCTTCTCGGGCTACTCCGTGAACGCGTCGAGCTTAGAGGGTACAACACAAGACATGCAATCAGAGGTCTCTTCACAGTCCCCAGGTCCAGAACAGAGGCTGGGAAATGCACAGTATTAAATAGAGCCATGACTACAGGGAACTCTCTGCCACCCCAGGTAACTCAAGCTAGCAATAAAACCAGATTTTTAAAAAACTAATAAAATATGGCACAACGGGGACTGTGAAGAAACACAGCCATTTTTCTAATATTTTGTATTGAAATTTGCACTGTATTATGTTTGTATTTTGTTGGTGGGTGGCCTTGCACGAGCCTTGGCTTGTGTGAGCCGGAATGGCTCATAGGGCAGGAGCCATCTGTTCTGAAAAGTGAGGCAGAAGCAGGATATTATGTAGTATTATGTATTTTATGTTGTTTTTTGTTTCCTGTTTGGACCCCAGGAGGAGTAATTGGGGATCCTAATAAATACTACCACTACACATTCATGCAGAGGTTTCTCAACCAAATACATCTGTGGAAGAAGACACAAACTAACAGCGATACAGGTAGTGAAGCCCATCACACACACAGTACCTGTCTCTTAGAATCCTGCCAGAATCGCTGTGTGTGTGAGTGCGTGGAAACAGAACATAACTAAAGTGGTTAAAGCCACAGGTGTCTTCTTGGTGCTGTCTGGTCACGGTGACTGGTTGCTTGAATAAGCAGTGCACAGGCTTGGCACACACACACACACATTGATGTCAGGCTTCAGTGCTTTCAACACAAAAACGTTTACAGGAACCAAAGGTGTTTCTGAAGGCTCTGGCGGTAGCCATGGAAACTCAGGTCTGGTACCTGCCAGGAGGTTAGCAGTGTGTCAAACACTGTGTGCATGCATTTTGTGTGTATGTGTATATACACTACCGTTTTTGTACATTAAAATAACATCAGCGTAGACATTGTTAATGTTGTAAATGACTATTGTAGCTGGAAATGGCTTTTTTTTATTTTTTTTAATGGAATATCTACATAGGTGTACAGAGGCCCATTATCAGCAACCATCACTCCTGTGTTCCAATGGGACGTTGTGTTAGCTAATCCAAGTTTATAATTTTAAAAGGCTAATTGATCATTAGAAAACCCTTTTGCAATTATGTTAGCACAGCTGAAAACTGTTGTTCTGATTAAAGAAGAAATAAAACTGGCCTTCTTTAGACCAGTTGAGTATCTGGAGCATCAGCATTTGTGGGTTCGATTACAGACTCAAAATGGCCAGAAACAAAGAACTTTCTTCTGAAACCCGTCAGTCTATTCTTGTTCTGAGAAATTAAGGTTATTCCATGCGAGAAATTGCCAAGAAACTGAAGATCTCAAACAACGCTGTGTACTACTCCCTTCACAGATATCACTCATTGACACAAATGAACTGACACTGTATCTGTCCCTCTCTCCCTGCTCTCCTCTTCTCCTGTATGACCCAATATACCCATAACTTATTTATTATCAACTCTACATCCATAGTTTAAGTTGAATAGATTAATAGTTTAATCCTGGTGATCATTATGTAAGACAGTGTTTTAAACAGTCACAGATGAAGAGCAGGACTGGAAACATTACATTAATATTAGATTCATGATCTGGGCACAAGACGACTTCACTATGAGAGAGAGATAGAGAGAATAAATTCTGTTCCAAACGATGAGTTAAGGCTAATTGGGAGACCTGGGTTGTAAAGGGGAGAGGAATCCAACATAAGTCACACACGTACGCACGCATACAGTATGCACACAGAAAGAGTGTATGTAGCACGTCCAATGTTCCTATAGCTCCTATTAACATTGCAGCTCAGCTCTCACCGCAAAGGCAAATTATTTGAGTAGGAGTCACCTGTACAGTGCTGGAGAGAGTTGTTTAAGTGGACCGTGCGTTTGGACAATTAAGACACTGCAGTAAATAAAACTGACTAAAAACATCTGTCTTGTCCAGGACTGGACTCAACACAGACCAGTGCACCATAGCTAATCAGAGCTACAGTAGGCCTATATGCAAATAAGCCATTTGCCACACAAGCCTGCCATCACTCACTTTGAACTAGACTGTGTGCTTACAGGCTGTAGCCACATCGTGACTTTAGATCATTCGAAACACATTTGCCAAAAGCCACAAAATACACCTGAATGGATTATCTGTAAATACGTAAATTCCCCCGGGAGTCGTCTTACATTTGGGAACTTTACAGTCCTATTGATCAAACAACCATGAACAGGTAGCTTCTCGCTCTCTCAGTGGCCTATGCACATCAACAACGACATGATTAACAACTAATGCTAGCCGGAGCGAGACGAGCTAAAATCTAACGAGGGGAACAGTAGATAAACCTTTTCAGCTCGTAGTTGGCCGTAAAAGTTGCACCGATAAGCGATGGAGAATGGTAGCCTGCTCGCCCTTCTGCAGCTTGCCTGCCAATGCATGCTTGTCCCAACCTATGTTTTGACAACTGAGTGGGAACTTGCCTGCCTGCCCGCCCATTTGATTGATGCCAAATACATTTCATTGACACCTAAGAGATATGCTAACAGTCGTTCACGTTCAGCATAGCTACCTAGAAACTGATTCACATTTCTTTCTAGCTAACCAAATGGCACCTGCATCTCCACCGATAAACGATACGGGGGGAAAAGGTGTCCATTCACCCACTCATCCAATGACATGACATCCTCCCAGCAGCTAGCTAGCTTGATAAATAAATAGTTACATAAATAGATAAGCTAGCCTATTAGCCACGTTATGACTGACCTGTGATTATTGCCCTTGCTAGTTTGATTGTATTGGCATTCCCAGCCTTCGGTACGTTCTTCGGTTTTTGTACAAAATATTGAGCCATTGAAACTGTGTATCCCAAATAGCTGGAAGCAGCAAACAACATACCAGTTGTGATTTGCAACATTTGTTGGAATACCAAGAAATGTATTGGTGAATTATATTAATCATGCATTGAACTGCATCCATCTATTCTGCCAACAATGCCTTACTCTGTCATAGACTTTTGAGTCAAATAGAACCTATTTTTAAAGTTGGTTTTGTAGCATAAACTGGGGATTTCATATAGTCCTTTCTCCTCCATTGTAGAAATGACTGAAACAGTGTCAGTTAAGCATTTGAGGGACCGGTCTGCAACATTCCAGGGACCAGTGCTGGCCCCCAAACTGCAGGTTGAGGAACACTGCATTAGACACTACAATCCCTTATGTTTCTAAACTCTTACTAACTAAAGTAGCTTTCCCTGTAAATGTGTTCTCTCCTCTGGCCAGAATAATGCTGAATTTACTGAGTGTTTAACCAATTAGCATCTGTTTAGTATTCAATCCTGCAGGCTAAGTGACTCAGTTAGGACCACAGTTACAGTGTGTGGGTGCGTGTGTACATGCTTGTCTGTGGATGAGTGAGTGTGTGTTGGATCCGTTGGATATTACCCCAGCATACAGTAAATTATGTAGTGCAGTGCATTCTCCTCTCCACTAATAGTATTTAATCTGTCTCTAGCCAAACATGGTGCCCAATCCAAACACTTTGCAACATCTAAGCACAACAGGCTTTCCTACACCTCTCAGATAGCAGTCAACGGCCTCATTGAGCTCATGTCTCTCTCCCTCGTCTATCCATATCTGCCCTCCTTCCTCCCCCTTTTCCCCCTCCTTCCATCCCCTTCTCTCTCACTCGCTCACGTTTTCTCTGGGTTGATGTCCATCAAGTCCCTGCTTTGTGTCTCTCCTCTCTCCCTTGATTCACAACTGGTGTTCACACACAAACACACACACACACACACACCCCACTGAGGAGGACAGAATGGGAAAGATGGATGAATGGAGGGATGAGATGACAGGAAAAAGGTTAAAGAGAATAGAAGAGGACGAGAGAGTGTTTGCTGATTCGAAACATGGCGCAGGAGAGGAAAGGAGAGAGTATGGGGAAAAAAAAGAGAACTGCTGTAGTTTTTCAATCCCTGGGTAGCGTTATGTCTCTCCTATACCATATGATCTCTGTAAAGTGGCTGTGAAAATACCACCCACTCAACTAAAACATTAGCATAAACACCTGCCAGGCATGCAGATCTGAGAGGAGTTTTCGTTTAAAAGCCAACAGTATCAAACAGTATATGGTTATACTGCAGTAGGTAACTTAACTATGCATTACCATAAACACCTGCTATGTGTGGCAGTTATATTTTTCCCAGAATCCTTCATTTTAAATTGGTTTAATGGTATGCACAGAATGGACACTGCCTTTTCAAACACAAAGAATAGTACGGGAAACAAAAGAAAGCACTTCTGTCTCTCCCTCTCAATGAAAGGATAGGATGTTCACCCATAAAATGATTCATTCATTCAAGGTTTATACAAATGTCCATTCAGTAGAGAATTGCGTCAGAAAAACAATCATCCACACCCATGTCTCTACCATATATGGTTCAAAGGTTACAGACAATTTACTCTGAGAATGTAGCATGTTTAGAGTGAATGGAATGTCATCACAGGCATGATCAAACACACACACACACTCACACACAAGCAACTCTCGGTTTCCATTCCCCAACCCCCGTGTCCCTAGGTGACGTTGTAGCAGGATAGATGGTCCTCTGCTCTTTTGGCAATGACATATCCGCTGCTAGATGGCTACTAATGAAGGCTCTCGCTCACAGACACACAGAAATTCATACCGTAGAAACACACGCACACACACACACACACACACACACACACAAGCAGACACAAAATAAGACAAATACACAGACACACACGTTTGACACAGGTGTATAGTCAATAAGGGTAGAAAGGGGAGAGGGTGGGGGGTTGGTGTGGACATGACGGAGGTAGGAGATAGGTCACCTCTGGGTGAGGAGGGGTTGTTTTGGGAGACCGAGGGGAGAAGTGCATTCTAAAACAAACATGAGTATAAGCACTTATCAGTTTGACAGTGAGATTGCCAAAAGCAGTTTGTCCGTTAGTGTGTGAGGGAGGATAGTCTAGAGAACACACAGGGAGGGAACAGTAGGCAACACAGCTGTTACAGACAGTGTCTGCCGCAGAGATACCGGAGATAAGTTAATTAACATACAACACAGTTAAATAAACTACTACATACTACTATATATTGTAGCACAAGACTGTCTCTCGAAGAGTGGTGACTAAAACTGCTCCTGGACTCCCAGACAGCCTCCTCTCCTCTCCTCTCCTCTCCTCTCCTCTCCTCTCCTCTCCTCTCTGCGGTTGTAGCCAACATTACCTCCTTGTGCTTATACCTCTCCTCTCCTCTCTCTATTTCCTTTGCTCATCACTCTCTAAGGGCTAAACCTCCATACACAGATAAGATACGTGGTCAACTCACTCCACAAAATCTCTCTCTCTCTCTCTCTCTCTCTCTCTCTCTCTCTCTCTCTCTCTCAGAGAAAACAAAGAGCTCAGACGGACTTAAAGGCCCACCTCAGAGGAAGTTGCTGCACCTATTTTTCGAGTAATTCCTGTCCCAAAGTGGATATTCTCGTTTAGGTTCCACCTCGACGACTGACACAGGCTGCTAAAACGTATTCTGGAATTGGGGGTGGGAACGTAGTGCTGATTTCCACATGTAGGAGAGAAATAACAACAAATGGGACACCATCAATTAGGCTTGTGGTTTGCTAGGGTGTTGTGGATGACGATGGTGGATGGGCATTAGCCGCGTGTTCAATCCCGGTGCTAGGTACTCGTTTTCTGACTTTTTTTTTTTAATTTATTTTGTTTTACCCTATCGCAACCCTTATCCCTTACCGTAACCATTCGGAACGAATGCCTAAACTTAACCATCAAGTTTTTGTTCTGGTGTAACCCTATCTTAAACCTTAACCCTCAACTTAACAGTCAAGTTGTTTCTGTTGTAACCCTAACCCTATCCCAAATTTAACTGTCGAAATTTGGCATTTGGAGAAACTCGAAATTTGACGTTTGTCGAAACGTGGACAAACGTCAGAATCTGAAGTCAGATTGGTAAAACCGTGAGACGTTATTGTGTTGACAGAGAGAGAAAGAAAGAGGGGGGGGGGGTGTAATGAGAGGAGATGTATGCTGGACACGTCTGGAAGCAAAAGAGCGAGACAACCACCGGCTTATCAGTAATGCATGACTGCCTCCATCATTCCTACACACACACGCACGCACACACACACGCGCACACACACCACAGCAGGTTGGCGGCACCTTAATTGCGGAGGACGGGCTCATGGTAATGGCTGGAGCGGAATATGTGGAATGGTATCAAATACATTACCATGTGTTTGATGCCATTCCATTCGCTCCTTTCCAGACATTATTATGAGCTGTCCTCCCCTCAGCAGCCTCCACTGATACACTCATTAACACACAAGCATGCGCAGTGTGCACGCATACACACACAAACACACACACACACACAACCATGTGAATTCACACAGGCAAACACACACACACACACACACACACACACACAAACACAGGAATGTAGGAGAAAACAATGTGTGTCTCTGATTAGGCTCAGGAAGCCTAGCGGTTAGAGTGTTGGGCCAGTAACGAAAGGTTGCTAGTTCGAATCCCCGAGCCGACAAGGTGAAGAATCTGTGATCTTCCTTTGAGCAAGGCACTTGGCACTAATTGCTCCAGGGTCGTCGTCAACACAACCCCACTCTCAGGGGAAATGCAAAAAACGAATTTCCACTCACAGAGTACCCACTTGTACATGCAGTGAAACAGGACACATATGAGCACCCCCTATTTGACCTTTGGAAGATGTGTCCTGAGGGAAGATGGTCTGACATTCTGTAGAAAATGAACAGTCCGGGAAGACTGTTTTCCCAGTTAAACGTAAACCGTTGTTCTCATTACATAAAAGACACACTCACACACACAGTTTACTGTTCAAGCACCTTGAAAGTGGGACTATTGCTCAAGCTGAAAATAAAGAAACGTGACTTTCTTGCTTCATCTGTTTGTCATTACATGTTTCCTCTCCTCCTTGGATTTATTTCCCACACACATACTGGATGCATCATCTACACATCTCCTCTTACTTTCATTGTTCTCTATGCTATCAATACTCAGAGAGGTGAGAGGAGAGGAATGGAGAAGAGGGGAGAGGAGGAGAGGGCATGGGAGGGGAGAGGAGAGTCAGAAAGGGCAAAGGGGGTGAGAGAGTAGAGGAAGTCAGACATCAGAAAGGACCATAAATCGCGTCAAGGGAAAATCGGACAGTTTGGACACACACACACTTCCTCATCCAGACATACAGGTCGTGACACCTGCACTATATAACACACAGCCAGTTATAGCTGTCATATGTCTATACATAGACAGGAGAGAGAGTGTGTGGAATGTCCTCTAGGTGTGTGTGTGTGTTCAAGTGGTGGCCTTGTTACCTGTCAGACACAGGAGCGACAGACAGAAACACAAAAACACAATCACACACACCCACACCTCCACACCGCCACACAATTTACGGCCTCCATCTCTTTTCACCTGCTTTACAGCTTGAACACAGCCAACACTGTCTGCTACACAGGAGCATGATACTCATAAATCACACACACACGCACACAGGCACGCACACACGCCTCTGTCTCTTTCTTTCTCTCTCCCTCTCCTTCCTTTTCCCTCTCTCCCATATGAGCCAAAGGGGAAACCTACAGAGTGATGAAAACCGTGAATCTATAACGTTCCCAGGAGCAACATGAATTTCCTAAGTAGAGTTATGGAGTGCCGTACCTCATAGGTATGTGTGTGTGAGAGAGTGTGCGTGAGAGTGTGCGCACGCGAGTGTGTATATTGCATTCAGTATATCTTTCCCCCAGCTAGCTCACCTCGCCATTAAATTAAAACATTTACAGTGTCTGACGCAGCCTGATAGCTATGGAGAGTGTGTATATAATACAATGTAATGTTTATACAGGACGTACTGTATGTGGCACATAGTGGATATAGACCATAACTTAGTGCATTCTATAATATACATTATGAGTATAAGCACTTAACAGTTTGACAGTGAGATTGCCAGAAGCAGTGTGTCCGTCAGTGTGTGAGGGAGGATAGTCTAGAGAACACACAGGGAGGAAATAGTCTGCAGAACATCCAGGAGGAAACAGTTACAGACATAGTGTCTGCCGCAGAGATACCAGAGATGAGTTAACGTACAACACAGTTAAATAGACTACTACATATACATAGTACTATATATTGTAGCACCTCTTTCTGTCTCTCTCTCGTTCTGTCTTTCTCTTTCTGTCTCTCTACTATATACACATAGTACTATATATTGTAGCACCTCTTTCTGTCTCTCTCTCGTTCTCTCTCTTTCTGTCTCTCTACTATATACACATAGTACTATATATTGAGCACCTCTGTCTCTCTCTCGTTCTCTCTCTTTCTGTCTCTCTACTATATACACATAGTACTACTTATTGAGCACCTCTTTCTGTCTCTCTCTCTTTCTGTCTCTCTACTATATACACATAGTACTATATATTGTAGCACCTCTTTCTGTCTCTCTCTCGTTCTGTCTCTCTCTTTCTGTCTCTCTACTATATACACATAGTACTATATATTGAGCACCTCTTTCTGTCTCTCTCTCGTTCTGTCTCTCTCTTTCTGTCTCTCTACTACATACACATAGTACTATATATTGTAGTACTTTGTTCTGACTCTCCTGCCCAAAAAAGGGGGTTTGTGTGAACTTAAGAACTGGAGCCCTTTGGCATTGCTCTGTACAGACTACAAGATATTTGCCCAGGTCCTCGCTAGCAGACTGAAGTCCCATCTGGACTCTATAGTACACAGGGACCAGACATATTGTGTACTGGGACGCTCAATCATGGACAACTTGTTCTTAATCAGGGACATGTTGGACTTGTCGAGAGGTTCTAATGTGAACTTTGGACTGGTCTCTTTAGACCAAGAGAAGGCTTTTGATAGAGTGGACCATAAGTATCTGTTTAATGTGATGTTTGGGGAAAGGTTTGTGGCCTGTGTGAAGATGTTGTATGCTGGGGCGTCATGTATGGTCAAAGTGGGAGGGGGGCTCAATAGGCCAGTCTGGGTGAGGCGGGGCATTAGACAAGGATGCCCTCTATTGGGGCAGTTATACACACTAGCCACTGAGTCTTTTTGGGGCCTGCTACGCAAGAGACTGCAGGGAGTGTGCTGGACAGGCATGGGTGTGTTGACAGGCATAGCAGTGTCAGCGTTTGCAGATGACGTTTCTATGATGGGCAGGGATGGGCAGGATATGCAGGCACTAGAGATTCGTCTGAAGGTGTATGAGGGAGCTTCGTCGGCTAAGGTGAACTGGGGCAAGAGCAAAGCTCTGTTATGGGGGGATAGGGCCCCTCTGCCTCCGGGGGTTTGCAGTGGGGTTGTGAAGGGCTTAACATTTTGGGGGTGTACCTGGGCTCGGAGAGGTAGGTCAGGAAGAACTGGGAGGGGGTGTCAAGACTGGCCAGGTGGAGGTGGCTCATGTCTCAAGTGTCATATAGAGGGAGGGTGCTGATAATCCAAAAACCTGGCGGTATCTTCCCTGTGGCATAAACTGGCTGTCCTCAACCCCCCTGCCGGTCTGCTCGCATTGACCCTTTTCGCACTAATCTCTTTTGACTCATCACCAGGCCCGCACGGAATCCGTGCATGCAGAATTCCGATGAAAATCTGCGGAATTTCAAATTGGAACGCATAGGAATCGAAAGCGAAAAGTACACTGCCAGATGATAGAAACGTGAACTAAAATTAACTTCTTAGGGAGTGGCTCCCAAGGTGACGGTTTTAGAGTCTGGTGTGCCCAAAGTAAAATGCCTCCCACTCAGGCCCAGAAAATAGGATATGCACATAATTAGTACTATTGGATAGGAAACACGCTGAAGTTTCTAAGAGTGTTAATATATTGTCTGTGAGTATAACAGAACGGATATGGCAGGCGAAAACCCGAGGAATTTCTGTCCTGGAAAAAGTGTTTTTGACACATTGCCTCATTTTGAACCCCTCCCTATTGAAAACAGCCATTTCTGGGAGTAAGATTGCAGTACCTATTGCTTCCACTGGATGTCAACAGTCTCTAGACAGTGTTTGATAATGTGAGGTTGCTCTGGATGGTAATAGAAGAAGAATTTCGAACTGGTCATTGGATGTAAACAGAAGAGGATGCGCGTTCACGGGCTCGCGCGCGCTGTGGTTTTTTTCCTTTCCTATCTTCCAGTTTATAATCCGGTTGAAATATTATAGTAAATATACATAAAAGTGTTCCTAAGGATACATTATCAATGATGTTTGATTGTTCTTGGACAAGTGTATAGGTATAGGTTGAACGTGTTCTCTTCACGGTTCAATGGGCGAGTGGACGCTGTATTTTATGATCATAACGCGCCAACCAAACTGAGATTTATGGATATAATAAATGACTTTTTCTAACAAAAGAACCATTGGATATCTTTGTTAGACACTTGGGAAGCCCTCAGCAGAAGTTCTTCAAAAGGTAAGGGATTTGTTTTCGCTGTGAAATGTGTTTTGTGTGAACTGCGATGGTTTATGAATTTATGCTAATGGTAAAAATATTGGAGGTGCTACCCTCAAACAATCAAATGTTGTGCTTTCGCCGTGAAGCCTTTTTGAAATCTGACAACGCTGTGATATTGCCAAGAAGCTGAGCTTTTGATGACTATGCAACACTTGTATATTGATGAATGTTTAATAATTCAACTTTTGGATTTTGAAATTGGTGCCTTGCATTTCACCGGGTAGCGCTAGCGCCCCACCACTCCGTAAGTAGTTAACTTGATGTTGAACTTGCATTTTCATTTCATTTTCATGTATTTCAATGACCCAAAAGCGTAGCCAGAGATGTCCCACTCTCCCAACCTTAGCCCCTCCTCTGTGTGAGTGGTGCAGGGAGCTCAGTGAGTGAATGGCAGCTGTCTGCGGAGTGAAGTAACGTTCTGTAACTAAAAATGCCCAGATTTACAGTAGAGGAGCTGAGGAGTAAACACTTGGTGTCCAGAATGACAGCCAGGGCCAGGGAGTTTCCAGCTGAGGATGGAAGAGTACTTTTCTGCAAAGACTGTCAGAATTCAATCTACTACATACAGCGTCAAACTGCAGTGGAGCACCTGACGTCACTCCAACACAACAATAGGAGGGCTAGTGGACCAGGTAAGCATTCTGATGCTTTAGCTAGCTACAGACATATTACCTAGCTAGTAGTTTTGCTAAAGCTAGCTAATATGTGTTCTTGATAATTAAATGTTTATCTGTATCTAGATAGGGGTGGGAAGTTTACTAGCGATCGTTAGCCTGGCAAGCTTCCCAACTTGTCACTCCAGCTCCATCATGCCATTTAGGCTAGCTAGCTAACTTAGCTGAGGTAATGTTAGCTAGTAGCTAACAAGTTACCAAAAGTGGCGTGGTGGAGCTATCAAAACTTGTGACATGTTGGGAATTAATTACAAAAGCAGTCACAGATGTTATTTTTTGCTAACTACTCTCATTGTTTTAAAATATCTGTGTGTGTATGAGATATACTGTCAGGTTTATGGGCTGTGTGTGTGTGTGTGTATTGCTTAAGGAGAGAGAATGCATAGGTTCAAAGCTTGAGATCCACTGTAGGGCTGTTATTGAACTCAACCTGAGAATACTTAATTTGCTAAATTTAACATTGTTCTTTATTTTCTACAAGAACACAGACCCTGACCTCCTATCTGGCAAAGACCCCCTCCACAGCTGACAGAAAGGAGTTCATCTTGAACTTCACAAGAACATTAATCAAAGCAGATATACCTCTTTAGAAAAGTCACAAGTTCTCCACCTTTCTGAAGAAACAAGCAGGGAGGGTCTATCCCAGCGCCATCCCATCTGCGCACAGTACCTTCCACTACAATGCTTCACCATAGGGATGATGCCAGGTTTCCTCCAGACGTGACGCTTGGCATTCAGGCCATAGAGTTCAATCTTGGTTTCCTCAGACCAGATAACTTGTTTCTCATGGTTTGATTCCTTTAGGTGCCTTTTGGCAAACTCCAAGCGGGCTATCATGTGCCTTTTACTGAGGAGTGGCCTCCGTCTGGCCACTCTACAATAAAGACCTGAATGGGGGAGTGCTGCGGATATGGTTGTCCTTCTGGAAGGTTCTCCCATCGCTACAGAGGAACTCTGGAGCTCTGTCAGAGTGACCGCCGGGTTCTTGGTCACCATCCTGACCAAAGCCCTTCTCCCCCGATTGCTCAGTTTGGCCGGGCAGCCAGCTCTAGCAAGAGTCTTGGTGGTTCCAAACTTCTTCCATTTAAGAATGATGGAGGCCACTGTGTTCTTGGGGACCTTCAATGCTGCAGAATATTTTTTGGTACAACTCCCCAGATCTGTGTCTCGACACAATCCTGTCTCGGAGCTCTTAGCGCAATTCTTTTGACACCATGGCTTGGTTTTTTCTCTGACATGCACTGTCAACTATGGGACCTTATATAGACAGGTGTGTGCCTTTCCAAATCATGTCCAATCACTTGAATTTACCACAGGTGGACTCCAATCAAGTTGTAGAAACATTTCAAGGATGATCAATGGACACAGGATGCATCTGAGCTCAATTTCTTGTCTCATAGCAAAGGGTCTGAGTATTTAGGTAAATAAGGTATTTCTGTTTTTTATTTTTAAGACATTTGCAAAAATTTCAAAAAATCTGTTTTTGCTTTGTCATTATGGGGTATTGTGTGTAGATTGATGAGGAAAAACATTTATATAAGCCAATTTAGAATAAGGCTGTAACATAACAAAATGTGGGAAAAGTCAAGGGTATCTGAATACTTAAAACCATGTTCCGAATGTTATTAAATAGTGTTAGCACTCTAGGGCCAAAAAAAGCTTTCTGCAGAATTCCGCAGATTTTCAGCAGAAATCGCCGCAGAAAATGTAAACAATTTCAGCAGATTACGTTTGGGTTTGCTCACCACATCCGCTGCTGCTACTGTTTATTATCTATCCTGTTGCCTAGTCAGTTTATCCATACCTATATGTGCATATCTACCTCAATGACTGACAGCTGTCAGTGTAACTAGCTAGCATGCTAACCTTAGGCAGCTAATGAAAGTTATGTGAGCAGCATTTCAGTTAAGACAGGCATACTTTAAGTCAGGTGCAAATAATTATTTCAGAAAAAGACTACCAGCCTACTTGTTAAGAGATGAGTCTCAGCGAAACCGTGCCTAAATAATATATTATAATTTTTTTTTTAAACCTTTTTCTCCCCAATTTCATGACATCCAATTGCGATCTTGTCTCATCGCTGCAACTCCCCAACAGGCTCGGGAGAGGCGAAGGTCAAGTCATGCGTCCTCCGAAACATGACCCGCCAAGCCTCGCTTCTTCACGCCAGCCCGCTTAACCTGGAAGCCAGCTGCACCAATGTGTTGGAGGAAACATCGTTCAACTAACGACCGAAGTTAGCCTGCAGGCGCCCGGCCTGCCACAATGAGTCCCTAGAGCGCGATGAGCCAAGTAAAGCCCCGCCGTCCAAACCCTCCCCTAATGACGCTGGGCCAATTGTGCGCCGTCCTATGGGACTCCCGGTCACGGCCGGTTGTTACACAGGATCGAACCTCGGGCTGTAATGACGCCGCAACACTGCGATGCGGTGCCTTAGACCACTGCGCCACTCTCAGTTTAAACCTAACCTTAAATTAAGACCTATATAGCAGCCAATTTCGTCTGTTTTATCTAGTGGAAACCCAAGTGTAAGCTACAGAGAAATGCTATTTGAACTTTGCAGCAAAAGGGAATATAACATTGCGGATAAAGTTCGGAATGGCAATTTCAACATCTAAAGATCTGCATCAGTATACTGAGAGCTTTGCCGTTTCTAAAAGGACATTTGGGGTGTTTGAGATTTTGTTCATGTTTTTTCAGGGGCCCCATACTACACAATGAGGATGAGAAAGTGATTTGCTGTTTGGGAAAAGTTTCTCTAGAACATGTGAAATCACAAAAAAGCTGCCTGGACCCTTCCGTAACATGCCATTTACATGAAAAATAGAGATTTGGTTGTAAAAAAAGAAAAAGTCTCCTTTAAATCTGTCCTGAGCTGTCTGGATGAACGATAAGATTCTGGAGCAGAGCGGGACAGGAGGTTTGGGCTGAGGTTAGGATTAGAGGGGGGATGTAACACAAAGTATCTCCTAGTGAAATACAACCAAAATACAAGCTACATTTGTGGATTTGGAGGGTCATCTTATGTCTGCTCTGAAAAGACCTTAGTAAACTGCATCAACACAGACAGAATAGTACATTGCTGTGGTAGTACTAGTATCTGGAGTAGGTGTATACATACGGATTGACCATTTAGGTTACTACCAATGTCCCGTCCACTGCTATTTTACTTCCTTAGACTAACTTTGAAGGGAAAATATCAACGTTGCACAGATGTGATATTATTATTAAAGAATCCAGTAAAATGTAATTGATGTCCATTGAATTGAGGTGCATCGTTGCAGAGATCAGCGAGTATCGTGGAGAGCATTTTGATGAGGACGATGTCGACCAAGATATCTTAATAACCGTCAGACACTGAGCTATTAATGTTCTGACGTTAGTTATTCATGTATCGCCTTGAGTTATTGACGACTGTACTGGGGTGTGCGTGAGTGTGAGTGTGTGCGTGCGTAGTGTGTGTTTTATTGATGTGCTGTCATTCTCAACATCTGTTGATTATGTAACTTATGTATGTCTACTGAATATAGAGCTGGTTACAAGGCCTCACAAACACAGACACACACACACACACTTCTCTTTCCTCAAAGGGCTGAGGCACTCTGCAGACATGTGTCAGCGTGTCTGTTCGTCCATCTCTGTGTGTGTCCAGATGTCTGTGCTATTATACTGTATAAAGGTGTACCGCTTTTTTCTTACCTGGCGAAGAAGGACGCAGCGGCAGAGGTGGTGGTTGGTGCTGCTGTGGTAACCTGCAGAGTGGGAGGGGCCTGCGAGGACGAGGGGCGATCAGCGTTGTAGCGGTTCAGAACTGCCTCCGTCACACCCTCTCGACACCCATCAGATATCATCTGGGAGATCTACACAAGCACACACGCACACGCACCCACACACACACACACACACACGCACACACACAGTTAGCCGTTATACAACAATAATAACACAAAAGAGAGAGGGATGGACATGGGAGAGAGATGGTCACACATGTCGTGTGACTGGAACTGCTACAGACGGACGTGTGAACAGAAGTAAAGAGGAAGTACACTTCTCAGTTGGGTTTTAGGAGAGAAAAGAACATGTTTTCCTCCCACTGGTGGCACAGTGCCAGTCAGACCACAGGGAGACCTGCCTGCCACCCTTCACCATCTGTCAACTCCATACCACAGAGCAGTAAGCACTGGCACACAACTCTCTCTCTCTCTCTCTCTCTCCCACTCTCTCAGTCCCTTTCTCTCTCTATACGTCTCTCTCTCTCTATCCCACTCTCTCAGTCCCTTTCTCTCTCTCTCTTCCTCTTCTCGTTCGATCTATCCTCCTCTCTCTCTGTCTCTCTAGCCTCCCCCTCTCTCTACATATCCTCCCTCCCTCTCCCTCTGAGCCAGATGTGACAGAGATCTGATTATTCCTCTTGATTGTGTTGATCAAATCAACCTTAACAATGTCCTTCACACACGCACGGGCGCACGCGCACACACACACGCGCGCACACACACGCACCTTAACTGTGCCCTTCCATGCCCTTCTGCCGACCCAGATGGCCCAGTGAACGGCAAGATTAAAAGTCCTGGATGTATTCTGATCTCTCTCAGACAGGAGCTTATTAACTGATCACCAGATAAGACTGGGAAACACAAGACTGTTCTCTCTCTCTCTCTCTCTCTCTCTCTTGAAGGGTAGAGTTTGTTCCCCTTTTTATATAGAAGACACGGTGTCACCTGAAAAGAAAACTGTAACTAAGATGGCAGCTACACATTTCTATGCTGGCAGACTGAATATCAGCTGCACTGTGGACCCCTGTCTACTTGGCTAGCTGTGGCTATCCCTAGCTAGCTCCAACACCTCAAACTACACACCAAGGACAGACAAGCTTTAATTAACTCACACACGCACGCGCACACATACACACACACACACACACACACACACAGCAGGCAACTCAATGGCCACCCTGGGTGTCCTTGCTTGTCGCAGTGTGTGTGGGTGTGTTTATGGATTTGGCACTTACAGCCTTGAAATACAGATATGGATTATTAATTATGCTTCTTTATAACCTGCCAGCACTACCGTACAATTGTACGTAAATCACAAGAATAGTGTTTGTCTGTCTTTCTGTGTGTGTGCGCGCGCGTGTGTGTGTTTATAGTCAGAGGTAAATCAGTGTAGGACTAGTGTCAAATCAACCCCTCGCCCCTATCCCCATACCCCTGCCCCTGGACACCTGTTGTAAATCTGATTGATGGAACTAAGATATTTAGAGCTTCATTCCAAGTTATACATTTTCAGAAACGTTGGTAAAATATGAGAACAGTAATATTTTACACACACATGAAGGTACCCATAAGCAGTCATTCACAACATAGTCTTCAAATATTACCTTCACTTTGCCTTTTGATTGTCTGTGTTTATAAATGTGTGTGTGTGTGTGTGTGTGTGTGTGTGTGTGTGTGTGTGTGTGAGAGAGAGAAGTGAATGGGCAGGGAGGAGAAAAAGCGTAAGGGGGATGACAAAACAGTGAGAGAAGGAGAGGAGAAACAGAGCCGGGCCGAAGTAAACAATAATGAAAAACAGACAGAGACAGGACACAGAGGACTCGTTGATATGGATGGGAGATATGGACAACAGATGGGTGGGGCTTGAGAGAGACAGAAAGGGGAGAGAGAGAGACAGAGAGAGAGAGGGGAGTTCATAATGGTTTGATCGTAAACATTGTGTTGTGTTGTGTTGTGCCATGTGTTGAGTTGTGTCATGTTTACAGGGTGTGTCCTGACAAACTCAAGCCTAACACGCCCTGTCCACTTCTCACCACTGTTTCATGTGCCCCATATATAGTCACCCAGATCTGGAGAATAAAACTGAATTGAAGCTGATGTCCGTTGTGTTGTGACTGTGTGTTTGCGGCATCCTGTGTACATCCTAACCACTGTCATAGAATGCAATACATCTGAGAGGTTGAAATGAAACCATATGACCGTAATACTCCTCCTCAGCCTGTTTCCATATGCTGCTTCCTGAAAGAAGGTATTCATCCTACACAACACTACCAGCCATGCTAAATCTAAACTCCAGCACATTTTGGATTCTCCGCATTGTGGGATCAAGCCTAAGCCGATCGGGTGCCAGCACTTCACCGCTAGCAGGACCCTTCCTGATTAGACAGCAGCAGTTAGACACTGCTAAAGCATGTTCTTAGTATCATGGGGCTATGCTACAGTCTAAGCTATACACTGCTACGGTATAACGTGAAGACAATGGGTGAATGATGTCTCTTTGAGTGGCCGTTGTGCCCTCT
>QNTS01002953.1:155851-160989 GCA_003317085.1 Hucho hucho
AAAAGAAACTATGAATGTCACCATATTTCTACATTCTGTCCTAAAGAGCACATGTTCAACTTCAACTTAACTATAGTAAGTGCCAATAACGTGCCATTAAAGTAATAAGGTGGACCGTAGCAGGGTCGAGGCTTTTATCTAAAATCAGCCATAAATGCTGTTGTGACAGGGGGAATGGTAACCTTTTCCCCAGGCTCGAATTTCTGGTGCATAGAGGCTGGTAACATTGTGCTACAAAGTGGGAGAGGGAGTGAGACTGCTACAACTGTATTAGATGGGACTTTGAAAAATGGCGAAAATTGCCATTCAAAATACTATGTTTTATCACACTGACCATATTCGTTTTGGAAATTGATTGATTCTGAGTTTGGGCATTTAACGTTTATATATATAAGACGTGTACTTTCAGATATTTCCGAAACTCACTTCCTTGTTCAATACACTTGCGCTGTTCGCACTTTGAAGTCCACAGTGTAGGGAGGAGGTTCTAAAGGTTGTGCAAGATGGTGATGGACTGAGAGTTGTTTCAACTGCTCTTGCAATAGACTTCCAGTGAAGTCCCGTTCTGAATCTCTGTAAAACCAGACGGTTTGACATAGAGAGAGCCAGCTGGTGGACGAGATGAATGGAATGGAAGCTTGTTGTGTGCAACAGGGAGGGGCAATTGAATGCAAGTTTCTCAATTGTTTTTCAGTTGTTAAAACGTTTCTAGTCTATCTATCTATGTGTAACAGGATTGAAAATATTATGCTCGACGCACTGTTTTTCACCACAAAACACCAGAAAATGGCCAAAAAGAGTAGAACCAGCTCACCTACTTTTACACTATGATTTGACTGTTAATAGTTTATTTTGAAATAATAATTTTAAAAGGAATAGTTTCACCATATTAAAACAAGACTTCAGTTCACGTACCAGGGTTGACCTTAAAATGAGGGACAGACGTAAATTAATCACTAATCACATTAAGTAAATGATTATCTTCAGATGTTTAAAATGTTCCATGTGGTCTATATTAAAGGGCACTTCATTGAATATAACAAGATAAAAAAAATGCAACATTGGTGCACAATTCGCATGTAAAATATCAAAGGGACGCAATATGTACTCTATTCGTGGAACGACCCATCTTCTTGCATTTCAGAAAGCCTGTCATCACACACACAATCACAAGCATGCACAGACATAGCATACCTGGTAGGGGTAGAGTGTGACTCCTCCTCCGTTGGTGCGAGACATGTACTGGTGAGCCTGCAGTGCTGCTGTACTCAACACTGCTCCGCTACCGGAACTGTTCCCGTTATTACCGGGGCTGTTGGGCGGCTGGGCCGACTGGACACCGGTGGCCTTACTGGAGTGTGCCGGGGAGCCGTTCCTCCTCTCCACCCCGAGGCCTACTCCTAGGGAACTGGGCTTGGAACCTTGGCGGGGGTACCCTCCCTGGTGCACCGGGGATGGAGCCGGCGATGAGGACACCGGGGCTGGCGCAGAAAAGGCTGCAAGGGTGGATGTTTGCCCCACAGAAGCTGCACCTGGGCTGGGGTTGGAAGCAGCATGGCTGAGGCTGGAAAAGGACGCAGTAGAGGATGTTGGAGGCATGGTAGGGTGGTGTGGGTTTGGACGGGGATGGGGGTAGGCTGCTGCGGCTGAAGGGAGGTAGGCCCAGTCCCATGGGGCTGTGGGGCCCTGTGGAGGGCCACTGTGGCTGGGCAGGGTGGGGGGCGAGCTGGGGGACAGGTCCCACTGGTCCATGGTCAGCACCATGTGGACTGCTTCCTGTTTCAGCTGGGTCAGGTGGGTGGAACACACGTCACATCGACTGTCACGCTCATTCCAGGCCCGCCCCGAGCTGTTGGGCACCTGAAGCTTGTCGTGGAGGAGCAGGGAAAAGGAGGGATCCTACAGAGAGAGCAAGAAAGAGGTAGTTAGTTAAATGATTTCAGTCAAGTAATTCATATGGATTGCTATTACTACATCTAGGCACTGCACTGGACTGTAGAGCTGAAAGACACGGTGGTTGATTCTGATGGTAGTGTAAGTAAAGCAAACAATGCAGAAGCTTATATACACACACACAGACACATATTTGAGCACTTTGAAGCTCTCTTTTCAGAGGGATAAAACAGTCAACTGAACAAACAGAAACGTCTTTCTCCTGCCTGCCTGTTTGCTTGTTTGGTTTAGCAGAAGAAGAAAGACAAAGGCAAAACTCATTAGCCAAGTTGATCAGAGAGAGATAGAAACTAGAGATGGAGAGAAAGAAATGGGAAAAAGGGAGAGATAGAGGGGAAGAGACAGATAGGGAGGGAGGGAGGGAGGGAGAGAGAGGGGGGGGGGGTCAGAGAGAGAGAGAGAGAGAGAGAGAGAGAGAGAGAGAGAGAGAGGTTTTCAGTGGCTGGCAGGCCTCACCAGTAGACTCCTAACCAAACCTACAGCCTGCAGACACACACAGACCTGACCACAGCAATAAATTAACAAAATGAACAAATAAACACACACACCATACATGCACGCACGCACACACACGCACCCACACACACCCACACATTCTATTCTATTCCATTCCATTCTACACACAGCCCTGAGCACAGCAATAAATGATATGCCTGATATAAATGAGCTGAGAACACTCCCTCTCTCTCTCTCCCTCCCTCTCTCTCCCTATCTTTCTCTCCCTCTCTCCCTATCTTTCTCTCCCTCTCTCAATCTCTCTTTCTCCACCCGCTCTCCCTCTCTCTCCCTCTCTCTGCCCCTATCCCTCCCCCCTCTCTCTCTCCTCTCTCTCTCTCTCCCCGTCTCTCTTTCTCTCCACCTCTCTCTCTCCCTATTCATAACATCAAACAGAATGATGACTGAGGGTGAAAAGGCATTCATCCTCACTTGGACACTCTCCTTCATATATAAAGCCTGCAGCCTGAGGCCAGCTATATTCTCTAGCAAACCGTCCACTATGACTCCCATATGCCTATCACCAGGGAAGTGTGTGTGTGTGTGTGCGTGTGTGTGTGCGTGTGTGTGTGTGTGTGCGTGCGTGCGTGCGCGCGCGCAATGGCAGGATTTGTGGGTTTGATTCCTACTGGAGCCACACATATGAAAATATATGCAGGCATGACTAAGTCGCTTTGGATAAAAACACACACACACACACTACACAGGGCTCTCTGTCTTTTATTTATAGACCAAATCAACATCACTAAACAGGGCCACACTAACACACACTAACACCGTTTCCTTCTTGACACAGCTCAATGTAATGGGAGCTGGAATGAGCTGTGACCAATTACCCTCTGTGACATATACACAAACAACCCAGCTCCTCTGGTCCTGCTAAGCTAAGTGTTGCCAGTGAGGGAACGGACAGTAGAACAGATCTGGAGACCTCCTTCCATAGAGCTCCCTCACCTCTAAACCCTCCTTCAAGCCCATCTGATGTGACCCAATAATAACCTTTTTCTTTACACTATTATTACAGGATTGTTACTGCTATTATCTCTACTTCTTGTACATACTCCACCTAGTAATTACTACTACTACTACTATTATATAGGCACTGTACTACTGCTGTACTACTATAAAAGTCTGAAACATCTCAGACCCACTGTAGGATGTATGGCAGCTGTAGTGCGTTCCTCATTAAATAATAACCCAATGGAGACACACACACATCTCAGCCAGAGAGACTACCCTACCCTCTGACATTATAAACGTCTTCTTTATACCAAAATGAGCTCTTGTGGACCATACATCTACTTAACAGGAAAGCTTTTGAGTCAATGGGCACTGTTTATGAAATGCTGTCTCAATAAATTGATGTGATTTATTGTCAGCCAGAATGTCAGTCAGGTCATCACTAGTTACCACAGCCACAAAGTCAGAAGGCTATTCGACCAATTAGATCAGGGAGTTTGATGACACGTACCGTATGCTGACCGGCTTGCAGGGTTAGACGAGACATGCATTTTTTTTATCTATTAATTCATCAATGATTTGGTTATTTGTTAGATATAGTAAAACCAACAGTAAAAATGCAAAGTGTTAATTGGATGTCTTATCCAAATGTATCATGATGTTTGCCCTTACTCATAGCTATAATAGGTTTACTCCAATATCTGCATTGTTTTTAAATCACATGTAGACAAACAAATTGACGTCTTGATTTTTTTATTTTTTACAATCCACAAGTAATCCACAAGTAAAATGAACACAGTTTCACAGAAATGTTCACAAATTGGCATATTTCTGGCTGATTTATGATGAAAACTTAACCCCTGTTACTTTATTTAGCACCTAGGCACTTACTATAGTCATTTATTTATGGAACTTAATATAGCCTTGCAGTCCACCTACAAAGGCATGGTCTTCAAGCTATGGCAAAACATTTCATAATAATTATAATACTTGATTGGACTTAAATTGCACTTTTCTAGACACCCAAAGCTCTTTACAGTGTAAGGGGAAACTCGCCACCCTAACCCCACTCTATGCAGGGGAAACTCACCACCCTAACCCCACTCTATACAGGGGAAACTCGCCACCCTAACCCCACTCTATACAGGGGAAACTCACCACCCTAACCCCACTCTATACAGGGACAACTCAGCACCCCACTCTATATAGTGACAACTCAACACCCCACTCTATGCAGGGGAAACTCACCACCGTAACAATACTCTATACAGGGGAAACTCACCCCCCTAACAACACTCTATACAGGGGAAACTCACCACCCTAACCCCACTCTATACAGGTACAACTCACCACCCTAACCCCACTCTATACAGGGGTAACTCACCACCCTAACCCCACTCTATACAGGGGTAACTCACCACCCTAACCCCACTCTATACAGGCGAAACTCACCACCCTAACCCTACTCTATACAGGGGAAACTCACGACCCTAACCCCACTCTATACAGGCGAAACTCACCTCCCTAACCCTACTCTATACAGGGGAAACTCACGACCCTAACCCCACTCTATACAGGGGAAACTCACCACCCTAACCCCACTCTATACAGGGGTAACTCACCACCCTAACCCAACCCTATACAGGCGAAACTCACCACCCTAACCCTACTCTATACAGGAGAAACTCACCACCCTAACCCCACTCTATACAGGCGAAACTCACCACCCT
>QNTS01002954.1:44172-87920 GCA_003317085.1 Hucho hucho
TAAGGTTGGATGTGAGTGTGTGTGTGTGTGTGGGTGTTTTTACCATTGGGGTTGTGTAAGGTTGGATGTGAGTGGGTGTGTGTTTTTACCATTGGGGGTGTGTAAGGTTGGATGTGAGTGTGTGTGTGTGTTTTTACCATTGGGGGTGTGTAAGGTTGGATGTGAGTGTGTGTGTGTGTTTTTACCATTGGGGGTGTGTAAGGTTGGATGTGAGTGTGTGTGTGTGTGTTTTTCTCATTCATTTCGTCTTGACTTGGCTGACAAGGCAGAAAAAACTAAATATAATAAGATCACGCTGTACAATCTTTCCAATCAGCAATATATCCCTGTTAATGAATGAAAATGTGATATGAACTGGAAATAGATAAACATGTTGTTTTGTACTTTGATTAATTATTACGGGAATAAGTAAGAAACTTATCAGCATATCGGCATTCCTTGTAGACGTGCGTGTCCGACACACACACACACACACATCACCTATAGCACTCCGATGTGAAGCACAGGTTCATTGTGGGCGAGTTGACTAATCATGAGGCAAGTCTGTCTCAAAAACATTAGTTTGTCCCTCTTTTCAACACTTTTGTGTAAATATTTTTGTGATCGAAAAGCGCTGGGGGAAAATGCCAGCTCACCACACATCTGTTTTACAACCAGCCCACTGCAATATATCCTCCTGTTTATGGACGATAATAAGAAACGGATATGAACAGGAAATAGATAAAAACTTGTTGTGTTGTACTTTGATGAATTATAATGGGAATCTGTAAGAAACTTATCAGGATAAGAAGTTTACAATCATTGGGAATTGGCAGTTGTTTCTTTATGGACATGTGAGCTACCTGTATAAAGTGTTGCTCTTCCTCCATCTGAACAGAACCTACAGAAACTACCTGTGACACACTCTATCAGGAAACTGTAACTATGGCGATAATGACCATCCTGCTTCTAAGCGGTGCCTTTGCACTGGGCGATGCAAAGTCCTTGATGGAGGCCAACCTGGACCAGCTCCCTGCTTTTCAACCCATACTGGAGACCAATGGTGAACGTATTCCTCATATGCAGGAGATGGGTGGTGAGGGCAACAGCATTGAACAGAGCCCAGGTCTCCAGATGTTTGAGGAACTTGATGCTGTTAAGGATCCGGCTAATGTGAATGACCTGGAAACTCTGGAGCCCTCAGTAGAGATGGATGGAGAACAGGGCTTGTATCTGGAGGCTTTTCAGGGAACAGGGGAGAGGGTGGAGGGGACAGAGGGCAGGAGCGCATGTCCCTCTGGCTGGTCCAAATACGGATCCCGCTGCTTCAGGTACATCAGCACTGAAAGGACATGGGCCGAGTCTGAGCAGTTCTGTGTTTATCAGGGAGCCAACCTGGCATCCGTCCACAGCACAGCAGAATACCATTTCATACAGGAGATGGTGATGATACAAACTGGGGGACTTCCTCACGCCTGGATTGGAGGTTATGATCTTGCTCAGGAAGGCCTATGGCTCTGCAGTGATGGGTCCAGATTTGAATTTACCAACTGGAGCAAAGGACAGCCGGACAACTACCAAGGCAAACAAAACTGTCTGTACTTTAATTATGGAGCTGAAAAACGCTGGGATGATGGAATTTGTAGTGCAAGGTTTCCCTCTGTGTGTTCTAGAAGAATGTGATCTCTCGCCTGTGAGTCAGATTATCTATTTCTCTTTCTTATGGTTTTAAATGTTAGCAAATCTGTGCAAACATTCAACTTGTTGCCATGAATCATGATTAACAGTGAAACACACTCTCAGCATAAATGATACTTTCTGTCTCCCATTCACTGCATTTGTCATCAACATCCATCAATAATGATTTTGTCACAAATAAAAGATCAGTTCCATCATAAAAAGGAAAATGTGTTGAAAATGAATAAAAACTATTCTACAACATAAAAGGCATCTGTGAATTTCAATATCTAGTAAGCATATTGAGAATTGTGTTCATGTTTAGAATTGCTTCTCTCTTACCCCAATGTCTTGAGACCTGAAGAGAAATTGTCGGTTTAGATTGGATCTCTCTATGGAGTCCATGTCTGTCACAGTGATGTGCCCACCCTCTCCAGCGCCCAGGCCAATCAGAGCAAAATTCTTGAGAAGTTCACAACCTATAGCGCCAGCCCCAACCTGACGACACATCATGACAGAAGACATGTTAGAATACAAATAAAATAGAACAAATCAATTCACCCCAAGCTGCATTCATGTATTGTATAAATATCACTTAATCAACACATTTGTCATAGTATATGCCAAGCTACTTTTTGCACAGCAGAGGGCATTGAGATTTTCAATCCAACACTCTCATGTGGAAACAGAACTGGTGAGAGTGCAATAACACACAAACTCACGCGCGCACACACAAAGCAAAACAAATAAAAGCTAGCATAACACATGCAAAGGAAGCCTGGTGGGTGAGGGCTTGGCAGGACTAACAGGAAATACCACCTGAATCACAGCCGTTTCCTGCACTCTCACCAGTCATTATCAACACTAGCAGGAGTGACCAGAGGGAAAGAGTGAAGCTGCGGCCTGTTTGGCCATGCAGAGGGCACCCCCTGCTGGTGAGAGATGAGAAGACTGGCACTCACAAGGAAATACTTCTGTTCACCAAGCCTCTCCTGGAAGCCTGATCCAAACACAGCAGTCTGCCCGTCATAGCGAGAGCCTCTCTGCAATAGAGACAGTAGAGCAGTGGTTAATGCAGACAGGCAGGGAATAAATATCCACCAACACACACCAATAGATATTTTTCCTGATAGATAAAACATGGCTTCCTAAGGCTACATTAATTATTCTTTATGAGGGGGGGGATAGTAATCTATAGCTAGCTATTGTCTGATATTATATATATTTTTATTTTAATATGTATTGGCTGATATGAATATATTATATTATGTATTAAAATCTTACTGGTGAACAAGTGCTCTCTGTCAGTTGCTCTCCCTCTCCACCATCCTCAGGAAGGCACTCCAGTGCATCAAAGTACAGCCACTGCTGAAGAGGGGTGAACTTCCCAGTGCAAGCCTATAGGGACACCAAATATGAACATCAGTCACACAGGCAAACATATCAACAGTATGAACCATACAGCACATCACAGGCACTTCACTATCCCTGGCAGTGCTTTCAGGAGTACAGAAGCCGTAGCAGTCTGTTTATAAAGGTGTTATAATGCATTATTCTACCGAGGGGCTTGACTAGATCATAGGGAAGCTTTGAATTATTGGGACGGCAAGCTCCTCATATTTCTTTAGTGCCTAAATGTGTTGGAAACCTATGTTCCATCTCGTGACTTATGACCTCACCTTCAAGACTTCTTGGGCGGCCAGCCCTCCGATGAAGGCGTTAACAGGGGCCAGGTCACCACAGGCAGTGAAGGACAGACTCTGTACCACACCTTCATCCAACTGATCCAGCTGGGACACCTTATTCAGTTCTGTCACCATGGCTACCAGGAGCTCAGCATCCAACTGTAGGGGATGGATGGACAGCCGACTCCATAGTAAGACAGAGCATGACCAGATTCTTTAGGGATTCTATCCAACTTGAGCTACTGGTTCAAATATCTTTCACAGATTCTAAAGATGCTTTCTTAGCCTACTGAACATCACAAAATGTGGTGAGACAGGCAAATACAGTATGATGACATAAGATTTCTTCTACCAATACATGAATGTTCCGTACCAGAAAAATGTATGTTATTTTGTATTGTCTTTCACTGACCTGGGACCTGGGCTTAGGCAGTCGTCCCACTCTCTTCACAAAGCCATGCAGGGCTTGAAAGGCCAGGTGCAATGTCTGGTGCTTCGTCATCTTCCCATAGTCAGTCATTACTAGTAACTCAGGGTCAACCAAGGCCTCGTCGAGGGGTTTCTGTAACAAGTACAGCAAGTATAGGCATAAAGTAAGCATAGTGAACTGAGTGCAATGTCATTGAACGCCATATTGGTTAAGGTTGGCTTTCCATATGATACAGTAAATATCAGAATATTATTCTTGGGATAGATGAATGCCTAGTCCAACATAATTAATTTGATAAAATTAAGAAACAATACTTACAAATTTTAGTATTTTAGTATTTTTGACCTCAGTTGCTACACCGCCTTTCTCATACTCAGAAAAGCTTGAGGTGTCACAAATACTGAAGGAATCAGGGCCTGGCAATGAAAGAACGTCATAATTTACACACACATCATAATGTATGAATCATCATATTCATTTACATTTCTGTCCATATTAAATGTCATCACCACCACTGTCATGCCATTTCCTGTCATCTATTTAAAAACATCTTAGATATGCCTCATATTACAACAATTATATAATATTAAAAAAGGAGATGTCATTTCGAGAGAAACTAAAGTGGAAATATCTTTCTACTAAACAAGTTTTACAGGTGGCACTTATGGGGCAAAGTACATTTTCTGCATTCTTGTTCTAAACCACCATTATTTTGGATGCTTTTCCCTGTGAATAAGAACTCACCAAGGACTTTGATGTCCACTGGTCCATAGCTATTGAGCTTTGTCATGCCACACACTTCAGAGAGGGACACAGTGCTGCCATCTACAAAGCCATGCCTCTGTTCAATGCATGTGACCACTCCAGGATCCGCCTATAGATGCAAGAGAACAATGTATAACAGTGTTTTTTTGCTCTATGATCTTGTCCACTGACATACTGTATTCACAGGTAGAACATGCAAATGCCACCATATTCAATAGTTAAGGTAACGTAAGCATTGAATACCTTGGTGATATGATCTATCATGGCTGATGCAGGTGTCTCCCCATCAGTGTCCAAGACCTCAAAGTCCTCCCCAAAGTCACAGAATAACTGACTGCAATAGAACCAAAAGAATAACCATTGGGGAACTGAACCAGCTATGCATCACTCATATCTACTTCGGAGGAGGACTGTTACAGGAGAGGTTATTATTGGTTAAAGTAGAGATGGTTTTTCACCCTCCTCACCCACAAAGACCTTTGGTATCAGCCACAATTAACTTGATTCCATTTGAATGACAAAACGTCCCAAAGCGCTTCTGGTCATCCAGAGAGGAGTCAGTCAGCACCACCACCTGGGAAAACAAATAAGATGTGTTCTCACCTTTAATGTTATTGCTTTACCTGGGGTTGAAAAAATCTGGTCAGCTTCCTGAAAATTCCCAGGTTTTCCAGAAATCCTGGTTTCCTGCCTGTTCCCTCCTGATTCCGGCAATCTTCCAACCGGGTTTTTCGGAAAACCATGACATTTTGCAAACGTTACCAGATTTTTGCAACCCTAGCTGTACCCTGTATGGCTAGTTAAGAGAGAGAGCGGGTAAACTCAAGGCAGGGTTCAGGCCTACCTGGAATTGTTGCAGCAGGGTCTCCTTCAGTGGCCCAGTGTGGGCAGACACATGGACATGTGGGTTAAGGGCAGACAGCTGAGATAAGGAACTCATGGCTCGGTTCTGACCAAGGTGAGACGCCAGCAGGAAAAACTGGAAGGGAAACATTGGGGTTCAGGAGTAGTTTGACAAAATAACATCTGATCTGAGTTAACATTTTCAGAATGTTAAATGCCCCTGTATTCCTATTTCCTCTCTGTAACATCAGGTGCTAAAAAGTTACAAAGATGGCAGTGTGATAGAGACGGCCTAACGTGGATTGCTCTAAATAGTTATTGTCCATGTTCCATCTTCAAATTATGAATTAATCATTAGGCAGGTTCATTGACTTAGGTTTATTCGACAAAAGCAACGTCGCAAAAACAAAATCTTTGCGACATGAGTAATGGAAACGGCAGATATAGGATATATTTTCTAAAGATTGACAACATTTTTATGGATTTTTCTTTTGGTCTAACTTTATTGCGACAAATGATGATGGAAATTTTGAAGGTACGCGGGGCATGTAATGTCATCACGTAACTATAATGCTCCAATCCACATTTATGCTAATTCTTAATGCCTACAACTTGAAAAAAAAAATGGCAACTTTAAAAATAATGTTTATTTGCAGGACATTATGCATGAATTGCTTCGGCTTGCTTCGCTTCTGGTTGGCTGGATGCAAGTTTAACCATCCAAGTGTGCAAATTTCACCATGGCATGGACCTTGGCGATACGTTGCCACATGATAATTATTAGCAAATATTAGTACATTCTTGCATTACATCCATGCTGGCTTCGCTGCTACAGTACTTGAGACATGAAACAGATAGGTGGGAGGGCATATATATAGATAGATATATTTTTTAAATGTAACCTTTATTTAACTAGGCAAGTCAGTTAAGAACAAATTCAGGCTGTCGCCAAATTATTCTTGGGAAATTTGCCTGAATGGGTATTGGAAACACTTCAATCACTTCATTTTAATTTGACACTGTAGGGTTTTGCGTAATTATATATTTTTTAGGTGTGACATCATTACGTCCAGCTGTTTTTATCGACACAAGATGGAAACGCAACGCAGCAATGCGCTCGCCACTGATGTCTGGGTTTGGAATTAGATCTATTGATATAATTAGTGAATATATTGTTGTTATATGAGTACTCAAATATATATAAACATTAAAGTTATCCTTTTTAGACAAAACTATACTAAATATATTTACGTCACCAAATAGTTTATTAAAACACACAGTTTTGCAATGAAGGTCTACAGTAGCCTCATCAGCACTCTGTAGGGTAGCATCATGGTGTAGCCGGACCCCTTCCATAGACACACTGTAATTATGACAACTTCCGGAGGACGTCCTCCAACCTATCAGAGCTCTTGCAGCATGAACTGACATGTTGTCCAGCCAATCAAAGGATCAGAGAAGGAATCTAGTACTGAAAGCATAAGCTACAGCTAGCTAGCACTGCAGTGCATAACATGTGGTGAGTAGTTGACTCAAACACAGCTGATGTGTTGTGCACTGAAGTCCACAAGTAAATGGAAAAGGTGAGAGGAGGAGAATGCGTAGACAGATGCGAGAAGGAATTATTTATACAACGAGCTGTTTGTATGTGTCACGGTCTGTCACCTTGATTATTCAAAATTCTCTCGATCTGTGCACCTACATTGTAAACTTTAATTCATCGGCTAGGTTGTAGCAACCTCATGATGGGTACAGTGAAAATTGTAGTATCTTATAGTAGCCTAAATGTTAAATTGAGCTGGGTGAATGGAATATGAATGACAGTCATCCAATATGCTGTAATAGAAATCAGGCCATGTTCATTAGTTAATAAAAAAAATAATAATATTCTTCCCTCATTTAAACGGCACCGACCACCACTGGTTGCACCCCCCTTTGCCCTCAGAACAGCCTCAATTTGTCGACTCCACCTGTGCCAAGTGATATTGGCAGGAATGCCTGCTGAGGCCAAGTAGTCCCTTTCAGTGTTTTGTTTGTTTTAACAGTCTTGTACATGTTTTGCCAACCTTAATTTTGAAGAACATTTTAACTTTTCCTCCTGCTGTGTCATGATGACATTGAGACCTTATCACATTCTGTATGCCTAAATTAGCCTAGGGGGCAGATAATTTCTTGAACAGAATTACAGTATAACAGGGTTACTCTATGACACAGGTAGCCTACCTGTGAGGAGAAGTCCATCCACTCAGCCAGTCCCTCATCCTGCACAGTGACGGACTTCACTCCAGAGAGGATGACATTCTTGGCGATCTCCACCCCTAGACCCCGCATCCCCGCGATGAGCACATTAGCTGTCCCCATGCGACGCATCGCCTCATGACCCAACACATACCTGCCACACAGTGCCCAAAAGACTGTTACTAGATGCCAAAGTTATTATAGTAAACTGAAACAAAAAATGATAATGAAAAAAAATGTGTGAACTGAAATAAAATAATTAACAAACCCGTTTCAAAAACGAACTATACTGAAACTATTATCGTAGACTCCAAAACTAACAGTTTCTGTTTTTTCAAAACTTCAAGCAAAAATCTAATGGGGTTTTCAGGCTTTTTGGATGTGGATATCGGGTCTGAATCTGGCGGGGAAATGCTGCCTGGAGATGGAGATGTTTCAAATATGCCTGTGCATCATTATCACTAGATATCACTACAGGTACAAAATCGTCACTAAAGTTACTAAAGTTAAAAAGCATTGGATTGGTGTTAACATGGGTGAGAGTTTCCTTCCACCATATTTTTTGCACCAGTCTCAGGGTCGTCACTAGCTAACACAGCCACAAAGTCATAATTATGGATGAGCACCGCCCATTCAATTAACAGATACCCATACACTTCCAGTCATTGCACTAACGCTAATTAGTATTGGCTCACAAAACTATGCTGTGCCTCTAACTTCCTTCATACTGGACACAGAGACATAAAAATGGTATCCACAAGTTTATCTGATCCTTGGGAAGTAGATAATGGGCCTCATTGCCAAACCCCCTAAGTATCCCTTTAACCCTATTATATTAACTACACTGCTAACTTCATGCTTAACCCTAACCTTAAATTATGACAAAAAATAAATAAATAGCCAATTTTGACTTTGTGGCTGTGTTAACTAGTGGGAAGCCAGTCTCTGCACTATTCATTTTAAATCCAAGTCACATTGAGACGGACTTTAAATTGTAAATCTAACCTAACCTATGACCTGACCCATCACCTTATGTATTACTAACCCCAGTTGTAAGAAGTGACATCCCCCAAAAAACACAGCCGCAAAGTCAGATTCCACAGTCTCAAAGTCAGAATTGTTTTTTTGGTCTTAATTTAAGGTTGTTTAGGCATAAGGTTAGCAGTGTGGTCAAGGTTATACTAACTGAAAATAAACTGAATTTCAAATAAAAGTAGAGAAGCAAATAGAAATAAAACTAATATAAAACTCAAACTATAATAACCTTGCTATGTCAATTGTCAAATTGTAGTTTGCTTTGGGCATGACAGGCTATACTTACAGCTGTCGGGAGTAAAAGCCCTCGTCGATATCATTGCTTTCAGACATGTTCTGGAAATGATCTTGTCTACAGCCTAGAGTTTTATTTTGTAAAAGGTTGGTGGATATCTTTATATTGTCCAGAGCCAAACTGTTGCCTAGTCAACTTTCTTAAATGTATTCCTGAACAGGGTTTAGAACAACAATGCAGAAAATGTACGTTGACCCAAGAGTGCTACCTGTAAACGTTTTTAGTAGGACGATTATTTCACTTTCGTTTTTCTCTAAATGACGTCATCACCTCTATCACATCGAGTGACGCTTAGGCCGACCAATGTGACTCGCTTGTGGGCGTGCTGGCAGCATATAGCAGCAGGTTCGATTGTGCGTCAAGAATTCAGCATAGCAAGTTTGTATGAAGGTCTGGTTATTAAATGGGTAAATAGTTCAATAGTAATATCCTTTAAAACGCTCTGGTGATAAACACATTTTGCTTCCCTGTTTCCAATTATCCACATGGCTGGGAGAACCAACTGTACAGTGCAGGCTAACTCAAATGAGCTGCTAAATGAGCTAGCTATCTAGCCAACTTTACATACTGTATAGATAGCTAGCTAAGTGAATTAAATATCACAAACTACCTAACTTCATATTAGCTAGCTATCTTGATGTATTTACCATTGTAAAAAACAAACTCCAAACTGCATTTGTAGGTAGCTAGCTAACAGCCATGGTGGAGGGTGAAAGGATAGCAGCCCCAACTGTCAAAGAGAGAGTAGGCTATTCTGGATATGGCAGGTACTGGTGTAGTTCCAGTCCCCAGAAGTGAGAACTGAGATAATAGTAACATAATATTCAGTGTGGTGTAATTTGAGTATAATGAAGTTGTTTTCTTGTGAGGTTTTCTGTCCTCCGATAAAGAGAGCAATGAAAGCCTGTCTACAGATGAACAGGTCCCAATGAAGAGCTGTGGTTCTCAGTCCTGAGAGTTGTTAGCGTTGCGAAAATCAAATCTGGTATCAGGACAAAAGGTGACACAGAGTCACCAAGTAAGTTCTAAGTCTTTTTATTCACTCAAGCAATAAATGGTAAATGCAATCTTCGTATATACGGGTTCAATGTAATACCACGCAGGGTTAACAGAGAACTGGCCAACACCCTAAAAGGTTCTTGTTAAATACCCTAACTGTTAGTTCCTGCTTCATGAGCTGGCCTGTCAGGGTAGAGACTGGGCGTGGTTTTAGACTTGCTCAGCCTATCGTAGGCGCACAGGCTGGTCCCAGCCTCTTGGCGCTTGTTGTCCAGGGTTACTGAGGCCACAGGCTCAGTCCTGTTTGTGTCTCAACATCTTTCTATTCATGTGTTCCTAGCTCAACATACTGTTATCTCCCAAGGTTAAACACTGCCCCTTAGCCAGACACCAGGTGTTTGCACAATTCACTGTATTGTTCCACAACTTGTCAGCCTTAGCTCATACACATTCATGTGTAGCAAACGAAACATTTTCTCATACCCCACAATAGTAATGTTGCGGCTTAATGATACAACGAGCACACAGTGTGAAAAGGCAAGCAAAACATATCCATTTCCCACAATAACATATTCTCAAACCTAACAGGGTGCACATTTTTGTTTTTGCCTTAGCACAGCTGATTCAAATGATCAACTCATCATCAAGCTTCAAGTGGTATTTTGTATTCATTTGTGATGCTATCCTTGATATGATCCTGTTATTGTCACATGCTACACATGCACGTGTGTGCACATGCATCTATCAATCCAATGTTAACATGGTTTGTTTTAAGTGATATTATACTTTAGTAATCCACAATGGTGATGTAAATCTAATAATGACATTATCTTCCATATTCCTACAGATACCTTATAACTGGAGAAGTCTGGAGGATGTTTCAAGGATGGGGTCCAACAACGCCGCAAGAGAGGCAATCCGTGTGCGGGAGATCTTCACCTCCTACTTCTTCGAAGAGGGTGCTGTTCCCTGGCAACACCATGGACTACACTATGCACAACCAAAGGCTCTTTTAAGAGCCATCCACATTGCAATAAGAGTATTCTTCCATTTACTTAGCTATGTCAACTGCAGTTATTCAATTCCTGCTCCCTATTCTGTTTCTCCTTTGTTTTGTTGGCGTCGAGTGAGAGGTAATTTTCCTGACACCACACTCCGAGGGCCCTCACCTCCCTGTAGGCCGTCTCGTCGTTGTTGGTAATCAAGCCTACCACTGTAGTGTCGTCTGCAAACTTGATGATTGAGTTGGAGGCGTGCATGGCCACGCAGTCATGGGTGAACAGGGAGTACAGGAGAGGGCTGAGAACGCACCCTTGTGGGGCCCCAGTGTTGAGGATCAGCGGGTTGGAGATCTTGTTTCCTACCCTCACCACATGGGGGCGGCCCATCAGAAAGTCCAGGACTCAGTTGCACACAGGGCGGGGTCGAGACTCAGGGTCTCGAGCTTAATGACAAGTTTGGAGGGTACTATGGTGTTAAATGCTGAGCTGTAGTCGATGAACAGCATTCTTATATAGGTATTCCTCTTGTCCAGATGGGTTAGGGCAGTGTGATTGCGATTGCGTCGTCTGTGAACCTGTTGGGGCGGTAAGAAAATTGGAGTGGGTCTAGGGTGTCAGGTAGGGTGGAGGTGATATGATCCTTAACTAGTCTCTCAAAGCACTTCATGATGACGGAGGTGAGTGCTACATGCGATAGTCGTTTAGCTCAGTTACCTTAGCTTTCTTGGGAACAGGAACACTGGTGGTCCTCTTGAAGCATGTGGGAACAGCAGACTGGGATAAGGATTGATCGAATATGTCCGTAAACACACCAGCCAGCTGGTCTGCGCATGCTCTGAGGAAGCGGCTAGGGATGCCGTCTGGGCCGGCAGCCTTGCAAGGGTTAACACGTTTAAATGGTTTACTCATGTTGGCTGCGGTTTTAATAGTCGCTGTGGGTACAACATCACCGATGCACTTGCTAATAAACTCGCTCACTGAATCAGCGTATACATTAATGTTATTGTCCGACACTATCCGGAACATATTCCAGTCCACGTGTTCGAAGCAATCTTGAAGAGTGGAATCGGATTGGTCGGACCAGCGTTGAACAGACCTGAGCACGGGCGTTTCCTGTTTTAGTTTTTGTAGTAGTCGTGGTCAGGTTTGCCAAAAGGAGGGCGGGGGCGGGCTTTGTATGCGTCGCGGAGTAACAATGATCCAGAATTTTTCCAGCCCGGGTCGCACATTCGATATGCTGATAAAATTTAGGGAGCCTTGTTAAAATCCCCAGCTACAATAAATGCAGCCTCAGGATATGTGTGCAAAAATAACGTTCACTGAGTAAAAAAAAGTATCATCCCCTCACTCATCACACGTGTTACTGTCAAGTTCAACACAACAAAAACAATATCTTTGGGCTACACTGCACATTATTACACTGTACACTTTCTGCCTGTGGACATCCGTTCTACAGTGTGCCAGCAAAAGTGAGAAAGAGGAAAAGTGTGTGGTGTTCCTTTCACCTCTATAGTAGCATCCAGCTTAAGCCAGGCCCAGCTACACTTGATCCCTGAATCCACTTGTTTAACAAGCAACGCCTCATTTTCACCTAATTCTCTCATTCCGAAAATTAACCACATACTGCAGAGGGAAAACATTAGTTGACAGATAGTGGTTAGTTCGTTAACTAGCTAACGAACTAACCACTAACATTTTACACAGATTGCCAGGTTCCAGTAAGCAACTAACACGTTATAACTTGAGGAACGGTGTTGTGCCGAAAAACTCCCCCCTGCCAGAATTAACCCCCCCCCCCACTTAGCGTGAACTCGCACGCACTCAATTCTTCATTGCTGCGACTTGCTTGCTAGTTGGGATTTCTGATCTTGTTAGGCTGCGTTTCATTTTATTTTTTATATCTGTTTGATCGCGGGGGAGGCTGCAGTTTTCGGTCTGGCTATTTGTTTCAAGTGTATTAGTCTATAAATAAATCTCTTTGCCAAAATTCGTCATCTCTCCCATGTCTTATTCAACTTGTAGTTGTTCTGAAATGTTTATTGCTTGCCTACATTTTACTCACTCTATGTTTAATATAACACACATACATTAATTATTAATTTTGGTTGCCTATCTTGACGTGAAGTTTGTTCTGTAGAAAGTATTTGACTCTGATGTGTGCCACAGAAAGTATTTGACTCTAGCCACAAAATGAAGGAAATTAGAAGGGCGGGGGGGATTTCGACAAGGCCATTTTCTTGCCTGCCTAAATACCCCCCCCCCCCCCTTCTAATTTCCTTAACAGCATTCTGTTTTTATGTAAACGATTTGCTGAGCCTTGGATACAGACAGTATTGCTCCAAACAGGCATCACTAATTCGCTTACAGCCAGTTGTGATCCAAACCCCCTCCTCCCCTCCCAAAAACTTTTCTCTCGGATCTACACGAATCACGTAGGTCACCTATTTTGGATTCAAAACGGCGAATTTCGCAGAAAGGTGACTAGTTTGCATCCCTGTTTACATTGAGATATAGATGTAGTAATCCCAGAGTTAATGATCCAAGGTCAGTTTTGCATTTCACCTCCTGATGATTATGATGACTGACAGTGTTAGCATGTTTAAGCCTTTTTTATTTTGTCTCTTGTCTGCAGGTATGTTTTGATGTGAGAGAGGATACCAACCCCCAGTCCCGTCATCGCCACCTCACCCGCTCTTAAGATAACCTTTGGGCCGACTGGGAGCCCAAGGCTGGTTAGGAGACACCACTAGAGACACTATTATGTAATTGAGATAATATTAGGGTCGCACTGTGATTCATTAATCATAAGCTGCCTTCCCTGCTCTTTTCTTACCTTTTTCCCTTTTACAACCCCCTTGCCACCTCTTTCTTCCTCTGTTTTTATAATGCACACCAGATGTGCATTGAAGTACAGATTGAACTTGTATTTATAATATTACAATTATAATATTTATAATGCATGTATTGTATTTATAACACTTGGATAATGAACTTCTTTCAATAAAGCATTTCACATTCTCTACTGGTTGAAATTAAGTCTCTCATTTGATGAAATACTACACCTATCCTGTGTTTATCAGATCAATGCAGATGAAGGAAATTAGACATTGAGATGAACCGGTTTTACAGTATTTACATGATGCATTGGAAGTGTAGTGTGCTGTTTTATTTTTTATTCTATTTCTGTATATGAATTATAAATCGGCCTTTAACTAGTTAAATCAATGTGTAACCATTGATGTCCCAGGACCAGGATTGGTAAACACTGTTGAAGTTTATAATTGTAATACATAAATGCAGACACAGCATCATTCAAAGATTGGAATTTGACACCTGGTATTGGATATGACTGAAAAATTATCTCAAAGACATTCATACCTGAACTGCACCTTTATTTGCACGGCAGAGTACATGATCAGTGAATATATTACATGTACAGGCTACAATGTGGGGATCTCAAGCATGGTAATAACTACATGTATATATGATTTGCATCCTTGGCACAAAGTTCTATTATATTCTACTGAATCCATAGGCTTCATTAATGTCATTCAGACTGTTTTGAAGTTGATACAACTGGCTATGATAGATGAGGTTCATAGCTAGGTTCTGAACTAATATGTATAACAAACGTTTTATGGGTCATACACAGATCGGCTACATAGCTAGCTACACATCCATAGGCATACATTCAATTTGCAGTAAATGGTTTAGTTAGCTAGAATCTTTACATCCACTGTTTCACACAGGACGACAGCCTGGTTTGCCTTTTGTTTCAGTGGTCCCTAAAACATTAAACAACCAGAATTACAATTTAATACACATGTCACAACACCCATAAAGCTAGCCAACACCCATAAAGCTAGCTAATCTGAGCTAGCCAGCTAGCTTGCTAAATCACGATGTTCGTAAATTAACTTTATGACAAAAAAATATGCATCATCGTTTGTCTCTACATTAACTAACATATTCCTATCAACTGTACATTTTTTGAATGATTCGTAATGATGTTATAATCACTTACATTTGCTTCCATCCTAGTATTTTTGTCAGCCATCTTTGCTGAAGTCTCCAGCCTTGGGTCGCATAGCGTCAAATTCGTCATGGAAACCACTCGATATGATTGGTCATTGCCGAGCGGTCGCTGCTGGTGATTTGCAAAGAGTTGGGAAAGGTTCGCTTTTTCACCGCCTCCCACCAAGTACCTCTGACTGCAGTGTGCAGTTCGGGGTGGGACTTAATGTGGACGGAGTCAAACGTTTGACCCCCTTTACCTGTTTTTTTTGTCCATCTGAGGTTTGACAGTCACGCACTGAATACAAACACACACGTTTGTGCAAGGCACACGTTGAATACAAGTATTTCATTTTTGAAGATCGTAAGAAATGTTATATAAAGTGATACCAGCACATGTGTTGTAACACTTTTTGCTTCATGCTATATTTGAGACAAGCTACTGATATTGTTGCAGTGAACAACAGACTTGTTTTGTATGTCATGTACTATTAAAATTGTGTTGATAAATGTTACAACTTTGTAATTATATTATTTAATTGAGCATATATTTACAGTTACTACCTATCGTCTATTTACTTTCCGAGTGAGAATGGAGACAGACTATACCATATAGACATACTGACAAGCTGAATGTACATTAAGTTATACCAGCTCCAGTAAAGAGATCGGAGACTCGGGTGACATTTACGTCATCTTTACTAAACAACATAACACAATTAACAATTGAAACAATTAACACAGCAGACAAAAACAAGGCTTGACCGCTCCTCAGAAATGGCTTCACTCCTGCTCCTCAAAAGAGGCAAAGACAGTAATTTTCTTGTTGTCAACTGCCTCCACATAGAACATCTCGTAATCTCTCTGTAACTAGAACGAGAACATGAATGGTTCCTTGGGGATAATATTTGAAGGGTCACAATACCACCATGCAAACAAAAGCCACTATTACTAAACAGTGATATCTAGAACTACTCAACAAGTCATCACAACTATTATGTCTTGCCAGGCATCAAGCCTTCAGCATTACACACAGTAGACTACATACCCAGTTCACAGCTCCCAGTTCGCCGTGCATTTTGTTTTCAGTATCGTCTAGAAAGAAAACAGATTGTGGTCATTAAGTAATGTAAGGGAACCTCTAGGGATGTGTGTACAAGAATGCACTTTACCTTAGCTAATAGCCTATACAGTACCTGATCCTGCAGAGCTGGATGCTGATGTGACATGCTGTGACTTCTTGGGGGGGACGTCTTCTATATCATCCTGAAATATATTGGAGGGGGGGGGTTTAAGTCATTAAACATTGGTTTAAGACTTTACCACTCATCATGTTACACCTCCTACCTGTAGTGTGTTTTGTTTGTGAGTGAATGAATGACATACACTACATACATTCAATATGAAAATATATTCAGGTCAGTCTGGCTACAGTGAAACAAGTGATTCTAAGGATGCAAATGAAAAGTTTTTATAATTTTCAAGACTTACGGCATGGGAATGTTCTGCAGGAGAACTAGGCACCACCATCGCCTAATTTGCTGCATGTTTTCCTTTGAAAAAGAAAATCACACAATCGGATGGGAATCCCCAAAAACCTTATATCCACTAGTGATGAGAATTTCATAATTTATACATATCTCAGTGAAATCACACTGTGCTTCCATTGCAATGTACAGAGCGTACTGTAAGTTAAGATAGAGTAGGTTGTTAAGTTTGATAGTTATGATAACAATAATAATAATAATACCACCCCCCCAGGAATATAATTCAGGATGTAGAAGACATCTGTGGTGGAAGGGTTCCCTCTTCTGTGGTTACCAAATCAAATCAAATCAAATTTATTTATAAAGCCCCCCTTACATCAGCTGATGTCACAGAGTGCTGTACAGAAACCCAGCCTAAAACCCCAAACAGCAAGCAATGCAGGTGTAAAAGCACGGTGGCTACCACCCTCCTAAACAGTTGCCTTTTTGTTACAGAGGTGCCATTTACCAATTGCTTTATGTATGCAAGAATGCCTTTGCTTTTGAACAAGGACAATGCCAGCTATTCTGCTTACTATCATAAGCTGTCACAACCCTTCCAAGCCTACTATAATAAGACACCTTTGGCTCGTACACCGAAATGTGAATTTTTGTCAATGTTCCACCAACAGTCAGCTGGACAGACAGGGGCACACCCTCAGCATCTGCCTCGCATTGACGCTGTATGAGACTGGCCTTGCGCTCCTCAACAAACCAAGTCACAAGGTAAACAATTTACAACGTGCACAAAATAACGGTATCCATAACACACGGGTGAAAACAGCACCCGGAGAAAATACCAGCCGGAAAAGTACCGACATGAAACAAAGAACAATCACGCACACAAACATGGGGAAACCAGAGGGTTAAATACATGAACAAGTAATTGGGGAATGAAAACCAGGTGTGTGGAAAACAAAGACATAACAAATGGAAAATGAAAAGTGGATCGGCGATGGCTAGAAGACCGGTGACGTCGACCGCCGAACGCCGCCCAAACAAGGAGAGGGACCGACTTCGGCGGAAGTCGTGACAGTACCCCCCCTTGACGCGCGGCCCCAGCAGCGCGCCGACACCGGCCTTGGGGATGACCCGGAGGGCGAGGCGCAGGGCGATCCGGAATGGCGATCAGCATCTCTCCTCCGGACCATACCCCTCCCACTTCACGAGGTACTGAAGGCCCCTCGCCCAACGCCTTGTGTCCAGAATGGACCGAACTGCATACGCCGGGGCCCCCTCGATGTCCAGAGGGGGCGGAGGAACCTCCCACACCTTAGACTCCTGGAGTGGACCAGCCACCACCAGCCTGAGGAGAGACACATGGAACGAGGGGTTAATACGGTAATCGGGGGGAAGCTGTAACCTGTAACAAACTTCGTTCAGTCTCCTCAGGACTTTAAATGGTGCGAACACAGGGGCCTCACTGCGGTGACGGTCTGCGCTGGCTTTCTGGCGCATCACGTCCTGCTGAAGGTGAACATGAGCTGCGTCCCATGTCTCCTCCGCGCGCCTAAACCAGTCGTCCACCGCAGGAGCCTCGATCTGGCTCTGATACCAAGGCGCCAGAACCGGCTGGTACCCCAGTACACACTGGAAGGGAGAGAGGTTAGTGGAGGAGTGGCGGAGCGAGTTCTGGGCCATCTCTGCCCAGGGCACGAACGCCGCCCACTCCCCCAGCCGGTCCTGGCAATAAGACCTCAGAAACCTACCACATCCTGGTTCACTCTCTCCACCTGCCCGTTACTATCGGGGTGAAAACCCGAGGTAAGGCTGACCGAGACCCCCAGACGTTCCCTGAACGCCCTCCAGACCCTCGACTTGAACTGGGGACCTCGATCAGATACTAGGTCCTCAGGCACCCCGTAGTGCCGGAAGACGTGTGTAAATAGGGCCTCCGCAGTCTGTAGGGCCGTAGGGAGACCGGGCAAAGGGAGGAGACGGCAGGACTTAGAAAACCGATCCACAACGACCAGGATCGTGGTGTTACCCTGTGAGGGAGGAAGATCGGTTATGAAATCCACCGACAGGTGCGACCTCGGCCGTCGTGGAACGGGTAAGGGTTGTAACTTCCCTCTGGGCAGGTACCTAGGAGCCTTACACTTGGCGCACACCGAGCAGGAGGAAACATAAACCCTCACGTCTTTAGCTAAAGTGGGCCACCAGTACTTCCCACTAAGACAGCGCACCGTCCGACCGATGCCCGGATGACCAGAGGAGAGTGACGTGGGAGCCCAATAGATCAAACGGTCACGGACAGCAGACGGAACATACAGACGCCCAGCTGGACACTGGATGGGAGTGGGCTCTGCACGTAGCGCCCGCTCGATGTCCGCGTCCAGCTCCCACACTACAGGTGCCACCAGGCAGGAGGCCGGGAGTATGGGGGTGTGATCCATGGGCCGCTCCTCTGTGTCATACATCCGGGACAGTGCGTCTGCCTTCGCATTCTGGGAACCTGGTCTGTAAGACAGGGTGAAAACAAAACGGGTAAAAAACATGGCCCACCTTGCCTGGCAAGGGTTCAGTCTCCTCGCCGCCCGGATGTACTACAGATTGCGGTGGTCAGTCCAGATGAGAAAAGGGTGTTTAGCCCCCTCAAGCCAATGTCTCCACGCCTTCAAGGCCTTGACGACAGCCAACAACTCCCGGTCCCCCACATCATAGTTTCGCTCCGCCGGATAAACCTCTGGTAGTAGTTGGCAAACCCTAGAAACCGCTGCACCTCCTTTACCGTGGTGGGAGTCAGCCAATTACCCACAACTGAAATGCGGTCACTCTTCATCTCCACCCCTGAAGTGGAAATTCGGTACCCTAGGAAGGAGACGGACTGTTGAAAGAACAGACATTTCTCAGCCTTGACGTACAGGTCATGCTCCAACAGTTGACCAAGCACCTTGCGCACCAGGGACACATGCTCTGTGCGTGTAGAGGAGTATATCAGAATGTCATCAATATACACCACTACACCCTGCCCGTGCAGGTCCCTGAAAATTGTGTCTACAAAGGCCTGGAAGACTGATGGAGCATTCATCAACCCGTACGGCATGACGAGGTACTCATAGTGCCCCGAGGTGGTACTGAAAGCCGTCTTCCACTCGTCTCCCTCCCGGATACGCACCAGGTTGTAAGCGCTCCGCTCGCGCTCCTGAGAAGCGCGCCCCGTGCATTGACTCAATCGCACTGGCTATGAGAGGTAGCGGATAACTGTACCTCACAGTGATCTGGTTGATACCTCGATAGTCAATACACGGGCGCAGACCTCCATCCTTCTTCTTCACAAAAAAGAACCTCGAGGAGGCAGGTGAAGTGGAGGGCCGAATGTACCCCTGCCCCAGGGATTCGGAGACATATGTTTCCATAGCCGCCGTTTCCTCATGCGACAGGGGATACACGTGACTCCTGGGAAGTGCTGCGTCTACCAGGAGGTTTATCGCACAATCCCTCCGTCGATGGGGTGGTAATTGAGTCGCCTTCTTCTTACAGAAGGCGAGAGCCAAATCGGCATATTCGGGGGGAATGTGCCCGGTGGAGACCTGGTCTGGACTTTCCACCGTAGTAGCACCAACGGAAACCCCTAAACACCTCCCCGAGCACTTTCGTGACCACCCCGTGAGAGCCCTCCGTTGCCACGAAATAGTGGGTCATGACAAGCCAACCAGGGTAGGCCCAGCACCATGGGAAACGCAGGAGAATCAATAAGGAAGAGACTGATTCTCTCCTTGTGACCCTCCTGTGTCACCATGCCCAGTGGAGCGTTGCCCTCCCTAATTAACCCTGACCCTAATGGTCGACTATCTAGGGCGTGAACTGGGAAGGGCATATCCACTGGAACAATGGGGATCCCTAAACTATGAGCAAATGATCTGTCAATGAAATTCCCAGCTGCGCCTGAATCTACGAGCGGCTTATGCTGGGAATGCGGGGAAAACTCGGGAAAATGTATGTACAAAAACATGTGTGCAACAGAGGGCTCTTGGTGAGCATGGTGCGGACTCACCTGGGGTGACGCGAGAGTGCCCTGCCTGCTGCCTCGACTCCCAGAGGAACCTCCCCAGCACCGACCGGCAGTGTGCCCTCTGTGGCCACAGATGGTGCATGGAACGGCACTTCCTCCGGTCTCCCTAAGTGCAGCACCTCCCAGCTCCATGGGCATCGGAGCGGTGGTGCTGGGGAATGGAACCGACAGACCCTGATCTGGACGTCCGCGGGTAGCCAGCAGGATATCCAACCGAATGGACAGGTCCACCAGCTGGTCGAAGGTGAGAGTGGTGTCCCTGCAGGCCAACTCCCGACGGACGTCCTCGCGCAAACTGCAACGGTAGTGATCGATCAGGGCCCTGTTGTTCCATCCCGCGCCGGCGGCCAGGGTCCGGAAGTCCAAAGCGAATTCCTGTGCGCTCCTCGTCCCCTGCCTCAGGTGGACGGGACGTTCACCCGCCGCTCTACCCTCAGGCGGGTGGTCGAGGACTGCCCGGAAGCGGCGGGTGAACTCCTCGAAGTGGTCCAGCACCGCTTCTCCTTCTCCCCACACGCCGTTGGCCCACTCCAGGGCTTTCCCTGAGAGGCAGGAGACAAGGGCGGACACCCTCTCACGGTCCGAAGGAGCCGGGTGGACAGTTGCCAGGTAGAGCTCTAGCTGTAGTATGAACCCCTGACATCCTGCAGCCGTCCCATCATACTCCCTAGGAAGGGCGAGACAAATCCCAATGGGACAGAGTGAAGGAGGGGTGAGTAGCGGTGACCTTGGTTGTGCTGGTGGAGGCGCTGGAGGAACTCCTCTTCTCTCCCAGCGATCCAAGTTCTGAAGAACGCAGTCCATGGCGGTGCCGAGATATTGCAGCATAGCTGTGTGCTGCTGGACGCGCTCCTCGACCCCTACTACAGGGGTATCTGCTCCTACTGACTCCATAATTTTTGGTGCGTGATTCTGTCAGGTCGGTGTGTGTAGCTGGTGCATAAAGTCAGGCGCAGGAGAGCAGAGATGAGTGAACAACGTATTTTACTACGACGGCACAAAGTAAACAATTTAAGACGTGCCCAAAATAACGGTATCCATAACACACGGGTGAAAACAGCACCCGGAGAAAATACCAGCCGGAAAAGTACCGACATGAAACAAAGAAAAATCACGCACACAAACATGGGGAAACCAGAGGGTTAAATACATGAACAAGTAATTGGGGAATGAAAACCAGGTGTGTGGAAAACAAAGACAAAACAAATGGAAAATGAAAAGTGGATCAGCGATGGCTAGAAGACCGGTGACGTCGACCGCCGAACGTCGCCCGAACAAGGAGAGGGACCGACTTCGGTGGAAGTTGTGACATTGGCTGGATATTTCCATCAATTAAATCTCAGGAAGTAGCTTCCCACATTACTTGTTATCTCTGGCGTCCGTTGGACATTGATAATAAATATCTTAGGCAAAAAATTCCAGGAGTAGTTAATGCACGTTTCTTGACCCGTATGGAGAATGGGAAAAAGGAGCTAAGTTTTCTTGATGTTTGATGAATATTTACCACCCTATGTAAAGTTGGGATATATAGCGTTCGTGCAAAACCCAATGCAATGCAAGAAGTGTAAAAGTTTGGCCATGTGTCAAGTGTTTGCAGACGGAAGGAATTTGTCATTGAAGAGTCTGTGAATGTAAAATGTTGCAACTATGGTGGGGATCATATTTCCGAATTCCCTGAGTGCCCTGTTAGGGTGAAAGAGGTTGGGGTGTCAAGGATCAGGGCTGTACAGCAAATCTCCTATGTGGAGGCGGTGAAGAGAGTTGAAGGGCAAGAGGCCACAGTTCTGAAGAAGATATGGCGGCGGAAGCACCACAACTAGTTGCAAAAGTTATACGTCAATCAAGTGATCTGGATACACTTATTGTAAATAAGGTGGATTCTGTAGCATTTATAGCCACAGTTATTAATTGTACTGCACAAGTGTCCAAGAAGCTGCAGCCGAGAAGTTTCTGAGCCTCCAAGACTTAATGGCAGAAGCACTGCGGGGAAATTTCCCGCCATCACAGGATCCTTTTGAGCCTGTGTTGTGACCTGATTAAAACAGAAATTATTTTTCTTAAAACTGTATTGTTGGTTAAGGGCCTGTAAGTAAGCATTTCATGGTAAGGTCTACACCTGTTGTATTCGGCACAAATTGGATTTTGATTTGATTTGCTTGGCTGGGTCTCTCTGTTTTTCACTGACATTCGCAACTAAATAATAATCTTTTTGGTATTTGTGCGCTGCCCAAATTGCGGGACTATAGGCTATGCGATTTAAAACAATCCACAGCTTTTCATGTTTTACCACTACGGCGTACCTTCACTGTATATTTTGCCGGGATGCATTACCAGACATACCGACTTACTATCACCCTGGTTACATGTGCATTGAACAACACAGCAGGTTTTCAACATGCTTTGTTATTTCTGTGTAACAAAAAAATCTAAAACGAATTTGGGTCTTTTACAATGGGGGAAAATGGGAAAGAATGTTTGTTTTACCCAATTTGTGGGCGTGGTCAAGGTGAATTCCTTCTAATGACATGAATACCGACTCAGACTATTAACCAATTTACCGCATGGTGATGACACCACGGAAAGCCGAAACTCTCGCCCATGCTAACCTGCTGATAAGAAGGTCCTATGTGTATTGAATTTTCAACCAGCAACTATCAGGAAATAACACGGATCCATTTTTCTCACACGTTAACAGTGTTAGTTTCATCAGCTGTTGTACAGTATGATACAAAATATAATATTTGACCTTCACTGAAGGAACAGTGAGGATGTGACAGCAATGTGTTTTTTAAAATTCCAAATAAGACACTTTAGTCATCAACTTCATAAACAAAACATCCACTCAATTATTCACGTAATTGTCACTGAAGCAGATTTTTTTTCTCCATCTCTCACAGCCAAAGTTATTAACATTTTAGATTCCTGGTGTGACATGGGGTGCATTTGGAAAGGTTTCAGACCCCTTCCCATTTTCCACATTTTGTTACGTTACAACATTTTTCTAAAATGGATTAAATACAAAATGTTTGCTCATCAATTTACACACAATAGCCCATAATGACACATTTTACATAAGTATTCAGACCCTTTGCTATGAGACTCGAAATGTAGCTCAGGTGCATCCTGTTTCCATTGATCAGCCTTGAGATATTTCTACAACTTGGTTGGAGTCCACCTGTGGTAAATTCAATTGATTGGGAAGGATTTGGAAAGGCACACACCTGTCTACGTATATAAGGTCCCACAATTGACAGTGTATGTCAGAGCAAAAACCAAGCCATGAGGTTGAAGGAATTGTCTGTAGAGCTCCGAGACAGTATTGTGTCGAGGCACAGATCTGGGGAAGGGTACCAAATTCTTAAATGGAAGAAGTTTGGAACCAACAAGACTCTTCCGAGAGCTGCCCCCCCCCCCCCTGTCAAGGGGTCTGAATACTTTCCGAATGCACAGTACATATGCACACACTGAAGGTAAATCACTCACACACTCTCAACCGGGACCTGCTCGTTTGTGCCAGGGGAATTCTTTGCACCTGTTGAACATTGCTAGAAGAACAGAAGCAAGAAGAAGAGAAGCAACAAGTACCTGAATATACCGTTGTGTTCAGTTTTAAACTGCACCAAACACGCCAAGCAGTCTAAACTCTAAATGTAAGATGATGATCGATTTTTTTATTTTATTATGATTTTGTTATCATGTATTTTGTCATGATGCATGTAACGTTAGATCAATGGATGATTTGTGATGCATTGGAAGCTAACAAGTAGGTAGCTAACGTCATTTAGCTTGAGCATCTTGACAAGGCTCATGGTTGTTTGCTTGTTATGCTTGTTTGCTTTTATAGCAAACAAAATGTTTGATAAGATAATTGTGAGGATAATACTTATTGAGTGACATTCATTCAAAAGCTGTAATTAAGGCAACATAGCAGGTGGCACGACTCTGGTGGCACTAGCTAGCTAGAATCCACATGGATGTGACAGACCTAATGTGACTCCAAGTCAGCCTAGTTATAACTAACTTTTTTTTACAAACTATCTATGCCGTTTTCCTAATGTTAGCAAATTTTACTCACTGTCTTCGTTAGCCCACGTTGAATGTCATTGTTTGAGGATAGCTAGTTAGTCTGTGTCAAATTCGCAATAAAATAGCTTTCACATACACATATCTACAGTATACTGGCTAGGTAAACATCATTACTATCTTGATATCTAGCTCCCAAACTCCGTCAATAATTTGTAACTTGGGATGTTGGCCTACTTTATTTGTGCAATAGATGTGGTAAAGAAATCAATGGAACGCAGATGTTCCATTGATCAGATTGGTGCACATTCAATAAATCTGTTCTAGCAAAGCGTATATTGGTCAAATCCGTCATAATTTATGTATTGTAACATGACCAATGTGGCTATTTAAATTCGATTTGGATATACAGTGGCAAGAAACCCTTTGGAATTACCTGGATCTGATCTTCATCTAAGTCACAACAACAGACAAACACAGGGTGCTTAAACTAATAACACACAAATTATTGTATTTTTTTTTGTCTATATTGAATACATCATTTAAACGTTCACAGTGTAGGTTGGAAAAAGTATGTGAACCCCTAGGCTAATGACTTCTCCAAAATCTAGTTGGAGTCAGGAGCCAGCTAACCTGGAGTCCAATCAATGAGACGAGATTGGAGATGTTGGTAAGAGCTGCCTTTCCCTATAAAAACACTCGCATTGCCTTATGCCTCGAACGAAAGAGATCTCAGAAGACCTAAGATTAAGAATTGTTGTCTTGCATAAAGCTGAAAATGGTTACATAAGTATCTCTAAAAGCCTTGATGTTCATCAGTCCACGGTAAGTAAAATTGTCTATAAATGGAGAAAGTTCACTGTTGCTACTCTCCCTAGGAGTGGCCGTCCTGCAAAGATGACTGCAAGAGCACAGAGCAGAATGCTCAATGAGGTTAAGAAGAATCCTAGAGTGTCAGCTAAAGACTTACAGAAATCTCTGGAACACGCTAACATCTCTGTTGATGAGTTTACAATACGTAAAACACTAAACAAGAGGAGGGAGGACACCACGGAAGAAGCCACTGCTGTCCAAAAGAAACATTGCTGCAAGTCTGAAGTTTGCAAAAGTGCACCTGGATGTTCCACAGCGCTACTGGCAAAATATTCTGTGGACAGATGAAACTACAGTTGAGTTGTTTGGAAGGAACACACAACACTATGTGTGGAGGAAAGAAGGCCCAGCACAACATCAAAACCTCATCCCAACTGTAAAGTATGGTGGAGGGAGCATCATGGTTTGGGGCTGCTTTGCTGCCTCAGGGCCTGGACAGCTTGCTATCATCGACGGAAAACTGAATTCCCAAGTTCATCAAGACATTTTGCAGGAGAATGTTAGGCTATCTGTCCGCCAATTGAAGCTCAACAGAAGTTGGGTGTTGCAAAAAGACAACGACCCAAAACACAGAAGTAAATCAACAACAGAATGGCTTCAACAGAAGAAAATACACCTTCTGGAGTGGCCCAGTCCTGACCTCAACCTGATTAAGATGCTGTCACATGTAGAGGTTGTCCCCTTTTACGTTTAGAAGAAGTGACTGCTAAATGCTAACTCCCATTAGTATAAGCTGATTAGCATAGCTAGCATACAGAAATCGGTGGTAGTCAAATTTAGTTTTAAACTGTAATGCAGTAGATTGGTAACGATGACATGAACATGTGTTGGGGTTGACATCCATACAAACATTATACTCAGATTTTTACCTCAGCATAGTGTGGAACACACATATGTGACTCGTTTCAAGACACTAGGCATATGTCGCGGGTCATTACTTCACAGGAGAGCCATTTGAACGTAAACTTTTTTAAAATCAAAATGCATTTTTTTGGCAGAAATGCCTTCTGGAACATGTGAACTTTCATGTGCCTTAATAACAAACTTGTATTCCATCTCTAAATATGAATACAATTGTGAAATTACGAGCCTAGTTGGTGTAGCCACAGAATAAGTGAGCAACCTTACCACTAGCCATGATTGGCTGAGATAATGAGTGTGCTCGACATACCGAGAGAGGAGTTCGGATTGGTCTGCCATATAGCACGCTTCTGTCTATTTGAGCTGGTCAGTATGTGTAGGTAATCCTGTCTAACGCTGCTTTTTAAAAAAATGTATTGTGTAGTCAAGCTGGATAAGTGTTGTTCTCCACTTTCTGGAGGACCGAGTTTTGAAATCAGTGGAATTAGAGTATGATAGCTAAGGAGATGGAGAAAACACCTGTCTCCGGATTATATCTTCAAACTAAGGGCAACTATGGCATCTGTGACAGGGAGACGCATCCATCCATGCATGGCGTATATGGGTAAGATAGTCTAGCTAGCTACATTTTCAGCTTTACACGTTTCTAATTTTGACAAAGTGTTTTTATTTCAAGTTAAAGTGTACTGTTAGCTCGCTAAAGTTAGCTGGCAGGCTCGCTAGCTAACGTTACGTGTATGATCTAATTATTCATATCTCAGAGACATTTGCTTGGCTAGTTATAGCCTAATGTTAGCTAGCTAACATTGAATCTGGTTGGTTAGCTACCTGCAGATTCATGCAGGGTAGTAACGTCATGAGTTGGGATTATGGTTCAAACGTTAGCTAGCTACATGTCTTAACAAAAGACTCCACTATGCAAGTAACCATTTCAGGTGTGTATGGAAACTCAGTCTGAGTATGCCAGAGCCCAGAATATTTGATGAATTTATGAACACTCAACACCCGTTGAATATGGCCGGTGTCAGTAAACGTTGGCAAAAAGGTGTAATTAAATTGTTGCCAGCAGCACAGTTAGTCACCAAAGCTCTGGACAACATGAAAACAGCCTAACCAGCTCTACTAGGGTGAGTAAAATGGTCAGTGGGGTGTTCTCTCATTTGTGTCTGGAAGTAGCTAGCAAGCTAGCCAATGTAAGCCAATTATCTTGGGTGTTTGACTGCCATTGTGAGGTCAGAATGCTCGGATCAACCCAACTCATTGGCCAGAGCATCCAGAATGCGCTCTGAATGCTCCAAGAGCGAAACGAGATGGGTGGGGCTAAAGCTTAAGGGGGTGTGAACGATGCTGAATGGGTGTAGACAAAGAAAAGCTCTCCAGTACGTACCAAAATATTCAAGGGCCATTTTCCCAAAAGTGAGATTACAAGTTTATCAACTTTTAAAGCAGAATTACTTTCCCATTGTTCCTCAAATGCAGTGTATGATATACCATTTTGTAACTCTGTGTCTCTGCTTTTATCCAATGTAAAAAAACACAATTTCACATTTTGCTGCATAAGACCGAAGCAAGGCGGTCGGTCACAAATAAACAACAGCCTAAATGTAGGCTAATTTTGCTGGGGGGCAATGAGGAGACTCAGTTTCTTGCCACCAGGGCCCTTTCCCCCACGCATTTCCATGGCAATTCCATTGTTTTGGTCAAGTTTGATTGACCTCTACTGCTTAACGGCTGATTTAGTATTTTTGTCGTTTACTTTTTACACTTGGCTAAGAACTATTAAATATATCATCTATTTTTATAGGTTCCCATTTCATGACAAGCCCAGGCTGCAGCAGTAGGTAGAACATGTCAGGTAGATTAATTGGAAACCAACACAACACTCGCGTCCCTGTGCCCATCACTTTGAATATGAGTGTTTTCAGCATGATGACAAGGGACAAGTCCACCTCACCCCGACTGCTCTGCCCACCATTTTCTCCTTCCCTGATCGTCTTCAAAGTGGTTACAATGCCCCAGGGAAAGATGAAGAAATACTGTGATACAGAGGTAAGTGACAATGTTGAACATGTGAAAACATCTGCTGCAAATGATCACACTTACTATGTAAGTTACGTCTATGAGGCTGGGGTGCTTACTGCTTAGTCCTCTTGTCCTGGGTGGGACATAAGGCTGCAACAATCTTCTGCCACTGGAGTCTGTCTTTGGCCACAGTTTGCACTCTGACCCATGAAAGACCCATCTCTTCCAGGTCAGCCACCACTGTCTGTCACCATTATGTTTTTGGCCTGCCTCTTGCGCTTTTCAGTTGGTGTCCATCTGAGGGCAACTTTGGGGATCCTTTCTACCGGTATCTTCAGCACATGACCAAGCCAACGCAACATGCGTATCTTTATTTCCAGGACAATGTTCTTACAGCTCTTCCTCCTATACAGGTTCTCGTTGGAGATCTTGTTTGGCCAGAACATGTTGGAGATCTTGCGGAGGCAAGCATTGTGGAAGACATCAACCTTGCTCATCTCACTTGACTACCCCCCAGCACTCAGAGCCGTATAAAAGCAGCAACCTCACATTGCTATTATAGAACCTGTTCTTAGTTTTCATGCTGTGGACTTTTGAGCTCCATATGGGACAGAGTCGACTGAAAGCTCATCTGGCTTTGTTAGTCTGGCATTAATGTATTTTTTGACATACTTAAGCTCCTCTCCATCGATGGTAATTGGAGGCGTTGGTGGTGTATTAATGTAAAACTGTTTAAAACAATATTTCAGTTGCAACATGCTGAAAATTGTCTCATAGCGTTCCTATCATCTCTCCTACCAGTACTGCACTAGTTTTTCCATAAAAATTGCATCAAACATGATTTTAGACCGTGTTCATGGAAACCTTAAAAAGCCATATTGTGTCTCCTATTATCGACCATTTCTGTGTTGTACTACTAGCATTGTGAAAACTTGATATCAGTTCATGTTCATGGTCAAATGTTTACAAACATAGTTCACAGTTGAAACACAACTAAATTGTCTCAAATTGACGTGTATTTTATCTCTTACCATTGCTGTCCAAGATTTACTTTGTATGACAAGAAATACTGGTTTAAGAGATTTACATTAACAAACTGTTTAAAACAATATTTCACAGTTGCAACATGCTAAAAATTGTCTCATAGCGTCCCTATCATCTCTCCTACCAGTACTGCACTAGTTCTTCCATAACAATTGCATCAAACATGATTTTAGACCATGTTCATGGAAACCTTTTAAGGCACATGGCTTGGGTCTTCTGTATGTTGATATGGAGACCAGTCTGTTTAGCATACAGGCTGAGTCTGTCTGACTTCTCCTGGAGGTGGATGTGTTTGTATGATATAGAGGCCAGATCATATTCAAAATTGAGGTCCTCTAGATGGGAGAAGACGGTCCGCTGGATTCCTCGGGAATGGTCAGATGTTGTTTGACACGTTACCCAGTCGATGGTAACAAGAAAAAGGATTAGCGAGAGGATGCAGCCTTGTCTGACACAAGACTTAACTTGAAATGACTCTGTAAGAGGATTAACAAGGATTATGCTACATTCAAAGTGTTCATAGAACTTCCCAATGAGGTTGTTAATCTTGGGTGGTATTCTGTAGTCTCCAAGGATCCTCCATAAGTTCTCACGGTGAACACAGTTGAACGCCTTCTTGAAATCAATAAAGTTGATGTAGAGGGGTGCATTCCACTCAAGGCACTGCTCGATGATGTTGCGCAGGGCAAAGGTCTGGTTGATGCATCCTCTTCCTTCGCGGAGCCTTGCTTGTTCTTTAATGAGTTTGTCATCGACAGCAGTGTCCATCCTTTTGAGAAGTACTCTGCAGAAGATTTTGCTGGGGATGGAGAGGAGGGTTATACCTTGCCAGTTGTCACATTAGCTGAGGTTTCCTTTTTTTGGCAGTTTGATGATGAGGCCTTTTCTCCAGTCTTGTGGTATGACATCTTGCTCACAGATCTTGCAGAAGAGAACAGTCAGCACCTTGGTAGCTGTGTTAACATCCGTTTTAAGTAGCTCAGACAGCAGTGTCAACACCTGGTGCTTTGCCACTCTTCATAACCTTGTGTCACGTTCACTGGAAGGATTGGACCAAGGTGCAGCGCGGGTGTAGTTCCACATGTTTAATTAATGAAGTGAAACATACAAATGCAAGAAACAAAAGAAACAACAACGATCAGTACTAACTGTGTGTAGCACACACTGGCACTAACTAAACACATTCAAAACCAAACAATAACCCACAAGGCAGGTGGGAAGGGAACAAACTTAAACATAGAGTTCCCTAGAAAACCTAGTCATGCCCTGACCCAACACACCATAGAGAAACCTAGAGGGCTCTCTATGGCCAGGGCGTGACAGTAGCCCCCCCCAAAGGTGCGGACTCCGACCGAAACCAAGAGTTAATGGGGGGAGGGGGGGGTTCGGGTGGGCCTTTGTCGGTGGTGGCTCCGGTGCGGGCCGGACCGGCCCGAAAAGATGCACTGGAGACCCGGTGCGAGGAGCAGGAACAGTACGAACTTTGAAGGTTTCTTCAAGTGCAGTCGCAAAAACGATCAAGCACTATGAGTTACCAGCATCGGAAATTACATCCCAAATAAATGCTTCACAGAGTTCAAGTAACAGGCACATCTCAGAGGAGTTCAGAGGAGACTATGTGAATCAGGCCTTCATGGTCGAATTGCTGCAAAGAAACCACTACATGGCTTGGGCCAAGAAACACGAGCAATGGACATTAGACCTGTGGAGATTTGTCCTTTGTTCTGGAGTCCAAATTGGAGATTTCTGGTTCCAACCGTCGTGCCTTTGTGAGACGCGATGTGGGTGAACGGATGATCCCACATGTGTATTTCCCACCGTAAAGCATGGAGGAGGAGGTGTTTTCTGTCAGGGTGCTTTGCTGGTGACACTGTCTGTGATTTATTTAGAATTCAAGGCATGGCTGCCATAGCATTCTGCAGCGATGTGCCATCACATCTGGTTTGGCTTAGTGGGACTATCATTTGTTTTTCAACAAGACAATGACCCAACACACCTCCAGGCTGTGTAAGGGCTATTTTACCAAGAAATACATATAAAACTGTATTTGTTCCACTAAAATGGTGAATAACTCACCACAGGGTAATGAGAAGGGTGTGCTTGAAAGGATGCACATAACTCTGCAATGTTGGGTTGTATTGGAGAGACTCTCTTAAATCATTTTCCACACACAGTCTGTGCCTGTATTTAGTTTTCATGCTAGTGAGGGCCGAGAATCCACTCTCACATAGGTACGTGGTTGCAAAGGGCATCAGTGTTTTAACAGCATGATTTGCCAAGGCAGGATACTCTGAGCGCAGCCCAATCCAGGAATCTGGCAGTGGCTTCTGATAAAATTTTCACAGAACTGCTTGCTGCAGTTTCAATAAGGCTCTCTTGTTCAGATATCGGTAAGTGGACTTTAGGCAGGGCATGAAAGGGATAACGAATTCAATTGTTTGTGTCATCCGTTTCAGGAAAGTACCTGCGTAATTGCGCACTCAACTCAGGTGCTTCACTATATCACATTTGACATTGTCCGTAAACTTGAGTTCATTTGCACACATAAAATCATATAATGATGGAAAGACCTGGGTGTTGTCCTTGTTAATGCAAACAGAGAAGAGCTCCAACTTCTTAATCCTAGCCTCAATTTTGTCCCGCACATTGAATATAGTTGTGGAGAGTCCCTGTAATCCTAGATTCAGATCATTCAGGCGAGTCACCCAGATAGGCCAGTCGTGTGAGAAACTCGTCATCATGCAAGCGGTCAGACAAGCATATCACTAGCATATCCTCTCCTGTTGTCCTGGTTTCCAGCGGTTTGCAGAAGAGGATGTCTTCCTTAACTGACCCCCCCAGAAATGTAACGGACATATACCAGGAGCTGAGGCAAGGCCTGCCACGTCTGTTGACTCATCCAGCTATAACGCTTGTTTGCGAAGCAGTAATTGTTTCAAAACATCTCCTACCATGTCACTGATGCGTCGTGAAACAGTGTTGTTTGATGAAGGCATTGTCTGTATCATATTTTGGGCCTTTTCCCCCAGCATTGTCCCAGCCTTATCCGCGGCAGCAGGAAGAATTAAGTCCTCCACAATAGTATGGGGCTTGCCTGTCCTAGCCACTCGGTAGCTCACCTAGCAGGTAGCCTCGGGGGTGGCAGGTAGCCTAGTGGTTAGAGAGTTGGACTTGTAACCGGAGGGTTGCAAGTTTGAATCCCCGAGCTGACAAGGCAGTTAACCCACTGTTCCCCGGGCGCTGAAGACGTGGATGTCGATTAAGGCAGCCCCCCGCACCTCTCTGATTCAGAGGGGTTGGGTTAAATGCGGAAGACACATTTCAGTTGAAGGCATTTGGTTGTACAACTGACTAATAATGGTAACACTTTGACTTAGATCCTTCTAGCCCCTTCTTATTAATGGTATCTGTTGCTTTTATACATGTCTTTCTACTCGAAAGTCGTCTTAATTCTCGCTCAAAATATTTGCTCCTCTTCGATGGTTCTCCCAGGTACATACGGACCGTTAGTGGAATTCCCGCGAGAGAGTAACGGTTAATGTGATTGAATGTTAATTATTTGACTAGGCTACCTGTATTTGAGATTATGTTGTTTTTTCACTGAACACTAGATGGTTTAATTTTATTTTTGGAAGTGAAACGAGGCTACTCAGGCGTGAAAAAAACCTCACCCTAATTAATGTATAGCCCCGTTGGAAAATATAAATGGTCTGTTTGAAAATTTTTATATTTAAAACAAAAATGGAATCACATTTTTATTTGGCGTACCCCCGACGGCATTACGCGTACCCCAGTTTGGGAATACCTGCTCTACAGCACGTGGACATTGCAGCCCTCCTGATCAAGTTCAACACGTGTGTGAATGCTACAGACAAGTGGACCTTCACCCCTGTCCATGAGGCGGCTCAGAAGGGCTGTCCTGCACTGTGTGCTCTACTGCTGGCTCACAGGGCTGACCCTACCATGAAGAAACAGGAGGGACAGACCGCACTTGACCTGGCCACGACACGCATCCTTCCTCCGCTAGTGATAACAGTAGATAGCATGAAGATGTCAAATAAAGTGTTCAGTACTCTCTGATTCTCAACATTAACACGATAACTCTCATACGATGTGTTGTGTTCTTATGCACGACGCATCGCAGAGTGCCTGGCACAGCCCTTAGCCATGGTATATTGGCCATATACTACAAACCGCTGAGGTGCCTTATTGCTATTATAAACTAGTTACCAACGTAATTAGAACAGTAAAAATAAATGTTTTGTCATACCTGTGGTATATGGTCTGATATAGACGCAAAGAAGAGGGATCACCTGCTCAGCACATCAAACTGTCTAATTTCTGGAGGGGAGGAAAGATATTTCTCAGTCTGTGCTTGATTCGGCACATTTGCTACCCAGCCGAAAGGATTAACGTTTTAATGCATAAATCCTTTAGCTATTAGATGTTGTGTGTATTTCTTAGAAGCTGGCAAGTTAATGGGGTGTGTGGGGGGGGGGGGCTGTTCTGAGGTGCAAACAGTTTCATTGTGCTTAATATCTGCTCATAATTAGTTATCAGTTATTACGTATTAAAAGATTAGCTGTGGAAGTTTCCACTATATTATGATATGATTGCTTTGTAAATCTCTGACTTAATTATATCCTGTATTCGTGTAATGTGGAGTGCCTCCACCAATGCCAAATTTCACAGGTGGTACTAATGGGGCAAGGTAGCCTGTACAGCTGCTAGTGGGCGCTATTTACCTGTCTATTGACAGATCTCAACCGGGAGCTACTGTACTGTATCTACTAAATGTACAAAGTGTGATGATGTGGTTTATTGAAGATCAGAGTATCAAACAGAAGAAAAAAATATAGAATTTTGCACACAACTTACTTTCAATGACTATAGATTTAAGGAGGGGTGGTTCTGCTCTCTCCTTTCCCTGTGATGTGGCAGAATAGGTCACTGGTAACTGAGTGGGTGGCCAAGCACTGCTGTAGAGGCCATGCATCAGGTCATTGACATGTTTCAGGAACTGTAAAGACATAAGAATCCCGATTAACCATTATCTAAGGTCTTCACTAAGTTAGACTTAGCCTAGCAAGTACATTGACTATGTTGCCGCTCAGCAATCTGACAGTCAGGCAGACAGACGGAGAGAGATAGAGAGAGAGATAGACAGCAAAACATAGGCTATTTAAATGTCAGCATGCTGGATAACTTCTGTACACATTCCCTTTGTTCACTCCTCCATCCTTCCATCCAAGGTAGAAGATTCCTGCAAAAAAAGAGAATCAAGAATTTAAAAAGGCAGTTGAGAGGTGTATTGTTAGAATGAGTGTTGAGGTGGCGCAGGGATATGAAAAATGTATCGTATTGTCAAATACAAAATACACAAAAATACAAATTTCAAGAACTAGGCTAGATTACTGTCTGACACACACAATCAATGTTTATTACATATATATATATATATATATATATATATATATATATATATATATATATATATATTTGGTATATATATATATATATATTTGGCAGCAACACGTGACAACACAGCATGGTAGCAACACCCCATGACAACAACATGGTAGCAACACAAACATGGTACAAACATTACAGCACAAAGGCAAGAAGGAAGAGACAACAATACATCACCTGAAGCAGCCACAACTGTCAGTAAGAGTGTCCATGATTGAGTCTTTGAATGAAGAGATGGAGATAAAACTGTCCAGTTTGAGCTGTTGTTGCAGCTTGTTCCAGTCGCTAGCTGCAGCGAACTGAAAAGAGGAGCGACCCAGGAATGTGTGTGCTTTGGGGACCTTTAATAGAATATGACTGGCAGAATGGGTGTTGTATGTGGAGGATGAGGGCTGCAGTAGGTATCTCAGATAGGGGGGAGTGAGGCCTAAGAGGGTTTTATAAATAAGCATCAACCAGTGAGTTTTGCGATGGGTTTACAGAGATGACCAGTTTACAGAAGAGTATAGAGTGCAGTGATGTGTCCTATCAGGAGCATTGGTGGCAAATCTGATGACCGAATGGTAAAGAACATCTAGCCGCTCAAGAGCACCCTTACCTGCCGATCTATAAACAATATGTGTATTCATGCATCTCTCTCTCTCTCTTTCTCCCTCACACACACAGCTAGCATGACACAATGTTGACATGATGACAATCTTGTGATCACAATCATCATCTCTCCCCCTTCTCTCTCTCTCACACACAGAACACACACACATAACTAGCATGAAAACATTGCCATGACAATGTTTTCTAAAGTTATTGTGATCACAATCTCTCTCACTCACACACACACACACATTTACTATCATACATGCTATAAACAGATATCAAAATGTTAGCTAGCTAAATACAACCAATGCCTACAGGTAAAAATTAAAACTTACCATGTCCATGGAGGATTAGCCAGAGAGCTACGTTAATGTTAGCTAGCTAAAATTAGCCAGCTAAGTTAACTAGCTAGCTAGCAAATCTTTCCTTGACGTTCTACTCTCCCAACAAACTGCCACTTTACTTACAAAAGTAAAATAAGAACAGGGACTACCATTTAGCAGTCAATTCTTTTTTAAGTTATTTGTATACATTTTGAGAAATTGTCGTTTTCTAGCTGTGTTGTTGTGTAGCTTGCTGGGCTCTCTGTCCCAACTGCATTCTGAAAACAAATGTAGTTAGTCATAGTAGAACTTCAAAACAGCATTCAGTGGAACAGAAGAAAATGTGCAACACAATAAAATGTGCAACGAGCTAACAGGGATAAAAGATGAACATTGTAAGCCAACACACACAGCAAGCTATCAGATATTTTAATTAAACAACCATGTTCACTTTGTAACGAGTGCACTCCGTGGTGTCATGGGAAACGGGAGTGATGTTATTTTTACGATGCATTGTTAAAACACTAGTAAGCCTAAATTCCATTGCTATCGGGAAACCGGGCCCAGGACAGGACTTGTACTTTGGATTCATAGGTAAATGTTTGACTGTGTGCACCATGGAGGTAGGATATGTTTTATTTAGTATGAATAAAGGCAAACAATAAGTGGGGACATTTTGAATGTGAGGAAGTAAAACCAATCCAAGACAAGAGTACCTTTAAGACAACACTGACCCATGCCTGTTGTAGGCCTATCTGTCTGCAACCTGGTCTCAGAGGATTTCTTATTATTCTGTATGTAAGTCCGGGACACTAATTTCGTATGGTATGTATTAATTTGTGGATCTCCATCACCCATTTCGTATGATATGTTAACAAATTACAATTGGTATTATCTGTTACGAATTTGCAAAACGTACAATATCTTACGAAATTGCAAAAAGTATGACGTTACGTATTCTAGCTAGCTAACGTTAGCTAGGCTAGGGGTTAAGATTACATTTAGGAGTTTGGTTAAAGGGTGCTAAGTAGCTGAAAAGTTGCTAATTATCTCAAATTGTCCCTGATGAGATTTGAACTCACAACCTTTGGATTGCTAAACCATCCACCCAGACCAACCACCCTACTTTTGTTCTTGCCTTAACCATCGGTTTTATGTAACCATTCCAAAGGTAACATATGTGACTCGCTTCAGGAAACTAGCCATACTGTATGTCGTGGGTCACTACTTCACAGGAGAGCCATTTGAATGTAAACTTTAAAAAAAATTCTAAATGCCTTTTTTGGCAGAAATGCCTTCTGGAACATGTGAACTTTCATGTGCCTTAATAACAAACATGTATGCTATCTGTAAATACGAATAAAATTGTTAAATTACGAGCCTAGTTGGTTTAGCCACAGAAAAACTCAGCAACCTTCCTGCTAGCCATGATTGGCTGAGATAATGAGTGGGCTCGACATGCCGATAGAGGAGTTTGGATTGGTCTGCCAAATAGCATGCTTCTGTCTATTTTAGCTCGTCAGTATGTGTAGGCAATCCTGTCTAACGCAGCTTTTAAAAAATATATATTGCATAGTAGAACTGCATAAGTGTTGCTCTCCACTTTCAGGAGGACCGAGTTTTGAAATCAGTGGAATTAGATTATGATAGCTAAGGAGATGGAGAAAACACCTGTCTCCGGATTACATCTTCAAACTAACGGCAACCATGGCATCCATCTATAATGTATACAAATAAGATAGTCGAGTTAGCAAAATAATTCTGATATTACACATTTCTAATTTTGACAAAGTCGTTTTCATTTCAAGTTAAGAGTACTGTTAGCTAGCTAGCTAATGTTAGCTGGCTGGCTCGCTAACTAATGTTACGTGTATGATCTTATTATTTGTATTTCAGAGCCATTTGCTTTGCTAGTTATAGCCGAATGTTAGCTAACTAACATTGAACTTGGTTGGTTAGTTACCTGCAGATTAATGCAGGGTAGTCACATCATGAGTTGGGATTATGGTTAATTTCTTAGCTAGCTAGCTACATGTCTTAACAAAAGTCTCCACTATGCAAGTAAACATTTCAATAGAATGTCACTGTGACAACTGTTGATAGACGTATCTGGTAAATTCGCTCTGGCTATCGACTCCGATTTCAGAGCTCTCTTGTCTGTGTGCCAGAGCGCAGAATAACTGATGAATTTATGAACACTCAACATCCATTGAATATGGCCGGTGTCAGTAAACATGGGCAAAAAAGCATAAATTGTTGCCAGCAGCACAGTTGCAGTCCCCAACGCTCTGGAGAACATAAAAACGGCCTAACCAGCTCTGCTAGGGCGAGTAAAATGGTCAGTAAGCTGTTCTCTCATTTGTGTCTGGAAGTAGCTAGCCAATGTTAGCCAGTTAGCTTGGGTGCTTGACTGCTGTTGTTAGGACAGAACGCTCGGGTCAACCTTTAAAGAGATGGGTGGGGCTAAAGCTTAAGAGGGTGTGAACGATGCTGAATGGGTGTGGACAAAGAAGAGCTCTCCAGTAGGTACCAAAACATTGAAAGGCCATTTTCTCAAAAGTGAGGTTACAAGTTTATCAACTTTCAAAGCAGAATTACTTTCCCATTGTTCTTCAAATGCAGTGTATGATATACCATTTTGTAGTTCTGTGTCTCTGTTTTTATCCAATGTAAAAGACACCATTTCACATGTTGCTACATAAGACTGAATCAAGGCGGTCGGCCACATATAATACTAATCTGAGTGTCCCGGAATTACTTTTACTATGTTACGTCTAGTCTATGATACCAGGCTGCTCTCTCTGGCCTGGTCCCCCAAAATAACATAGTGTTAATAGCCTACATCTATTCAGAGGGTAAAGGTCCTCATTTACCATGAAGTAAATTGATCTTGCTTCTCTTTGAATTTCTTGTTGATTTGTAGTCAGTATAATATTTGCATTTTATGTGTAAAGGATCATATATTTTCCCCTTGAGATTGCGCATTCTTTCCTGGTATGGGATGTGTCTGAGATGTATCTGATAGCAACGCATATTTGGCAACTGTTTGCAGGAAGGCGTATCCCACAGCGGCATTCCATTTGCCAAGAATGCTTGGGTCTCCTCTCCTGTACCCTTTACAAGTGTGTGATCGCTTGCTTTCATGCGTGAGAGAGAAAAAAGCAATATTTGATCTTTGATCTATTTGATTCTAAACTGAGATTGTGCCATCAAAACCAGTGCGTACTTCCTTGCCGTAGGCGGGGCATGAGGAGTATATGCGGAACCGTGCTCCAGGTGTGCGTCTTGTCCCAGGACCATACAGAAAGTTCACATGGAATTTCTGATATTGCTCCATACATCAACACGCGCACAGAACTGGACCGCATGTAGACTAGTGCCACAGACAACAACAAAGACAGCCAGTGTTGTGTCTGGGAATCAAGACTTTAGTTAACCGGAGACGCGGCATTATACGCACTCAGGTATGTACCTGGCAATCTGGCTGGGATATTACTTTACACTAATTCAGTGCATTCATAAATTCTTTATTATCAATAAGCGTGCATGTCGGTTGTATTCTAGTATTCCACTCTTTTTCTGATACCAAAACATCCGGAGGATTTTTCATTCCATTGTTTGTCTTGTCTTCTTTCTTCATCTTCCAGTTATCTAAAAAACTATGACGTATTAGCCTATCCGCTGCTCTTATTCCACACACAAATGGATAACCTATAAACTATCATAAACACAATTCTGACAATCACAGATCTATAACATTCATTGTAGTATATATATATTTTTACCTTCATTTAACTAGGAAAGTCAGTTAAGAACAAATTCTTATTTTACAATGACGGCCTACCCCGGCCAAAGACCAAACATAAATGTTATGTGATTAGAGGCTGAATTGTGTTTTGTTCTGCAGTGTAGGCCTATTTTATCTTTTGATTTGAAAGCATTTTATATTTTCAGACAGCATTTTGGTGGAGGTGCTATATTACAGGAAGTTACTGAAACGTCACTACTTTAATCTAATCTTTCATTCTGACATCTAACTCATGTGACCATGGTTCTACAAACACTTTATTATCATACATCTATCAGACACTGTAATGAAACATATGAAATAGGGTTACACCAAGTGATTTAGCTATTGTTTTTTGTTCATTTGATGAAAGAGAGACTCAAATGCAAAAAATGCAAACAGTACATTTCCACAGTTACGTCAACAGGGAGCATGTTTTGTCTTGTCCAATGTAGATTCTTGACCCACTTTGAACTAGTTGGCGTTTCCCATAGAGTGGAACTCTAATGACTCAGTCTGGACTGCTACTCAAATACTTTCATTATGCATACCAATCCTTTTGGATAAATATGAAATCATGTTTATAGTTTTAGCACAAAATGCCACTCCCTCAACCACAGAGTGTATCAGCAAACCTTCCCATCCCCCAATAATACCCATACTATCTTGTCTCTTCAACAACATGAACAGAGTAAAAAAAACTGACTCACTCTGGTCATACAAATCAGACTAGCAGAGTAAACAAAACTGACTCACTCTGGTCATACAAATCAGACTAGCAGAGTAAACATGGCACTTAGGAGATATTTTTTCTCATCCCCCTTTTAACAAGCTAAGTACATCAAACCACTAGTTCTCTGATGTAAATGGGTTAGAGAGTTATTATAAACTCCTTCTAGTTCATCCACATTCTCCACTCAGTTCTCTCTCTCTCTCTTCACATAGCTCCTGCTGATCCCTAGAATGTTCAGGAGGAGAGGGGATGTTCTCGTGGCTGTAGGTAACAGGCAGTAGCAGTGGAGATGGTCCCCTGGGCCACCTTCCTGGTGACATGCATATGGATACAGACCCTCAAAGCCTCAGGACTGGACACCTGTCCCAGTACCCCTCGCAAGGAGGTGGATTTCACTGTTAACTACTCAATACCCCACTTCCAGACGGCCAAACCCATCCAGAACATAGTGGTCAACCTGTACATGCCTGAGGTTTATGTGGCTTCTCAGAATGTGATTGAGGCAGTGAGTGGAGAGCTCAGTAAGTTATGGGAGCTGAGGACAGGCCCAGTGGGCAGCCCAGAGTGTCAGACCTGTGGCCTGTGTGACATTGAGGCCGATCTTGAGGACTCAGTAGACACGGACAATGAGGTCCTGCTCTTGGACCCATCACCTTATCTTAACTATCTGTACTCCTGTGGGAGCTCTCAGCATGGGGTCTGTCACTTACATAAACTTAGCTCTAATGATACCCCACCTAAATCTGAATGTCTCTTCAGGAAGGATGCTAACTCTCCGTCCCTTTGCCCTGACTGCCTGGCCAGCCCCCTGGGCACCGAGGTCATCATTGTGGAGCTAGGTTATACAGCCTACTTCTTTGTAGCGGCTACACTCAATGAGCGTGTGGCACAGAGGTACGGCAGACCGTCCTTATCGGTGCGCCGGCCACTGTCGACCCTGGATGGCTTTGAGATGGTCATGCAGGGTCTGACTGTGCTCCCTAAACTACAGAACTCCTACCGGATCGACTACATCTACAGCTTCTCCACACAGGACTATGTCTACTTCCTGTCTGTCCAGAGGGATAACTTCCTGGACTCATATCAGACACGGTTGGGCCGCCTCCCGGTGAAGGACACGGAAGCGTGGCTGTACCGTGAGGTGGTGCTGGAGTGTCGCTTCGAGCCCAAACGCAGGCGGAGGAAGAGGGGGGGGGGCGATATGTTCCAGGACATGGTGTATAACGGGTTGCAGGCGGCCCACTTCAGCCAGGCAGGGAAGGAGCTGGCAGAGGAGCTGGGGGTGGGAGAGAAGGATGACATCCTCTATGGGGTGTTTGCAGTGACAGATGGCTCTGGGAGGCCCTACAGTAACTCAGCCATGTGTGCCTTCCCCATGCCCAACGTGAACAGGGCCATCGACCGGGGAGCGGAGGACTGCTGCAGGTCCAGCACAGAGCAGCTCTCCAGGGGGCTCTGCCACTTCCAGCTCTGCGAGAGCTGCCCTCATGAGGTCAGTGACAGGCCTACTCAGCTCCGCTCCGCTTCGCTCTACTCAGCTCTGCTCTGCTCTGCTCCGCTCTGTTCTGCTCTACTCAGCTCTGCTCTGCTCTGTTCTGCTCTACTCAGCTCTGCTCCGCTCTGTTCTGCTCCGCTCCGCTCTGCTCTACTCAGCTCTGCTTCACTCTGTTCTGCTCTGTTCTGTTCTGCTCTGCCAGGGCTTCAGTTGGGTAGTCGGTGAAGCCTGATGGTAGATAGGAAGATATACTTTTATGGATATTCAACAGTCCTGAATCATAACTATGTCATTGGAGTAACATAAAGGTTGGTTATTTCTATTGCATTGTCCATTACAAGTACCAATGTTGTTTGAGGAGGAAGTCGGCTGTGTGAGAACAGGGAGGGAGGGAGGCAGGGTGGGAGGGAGGGGTGAATGAGTCAGATCCCACCAGTGTATTGCAACACTGTTGTTCTGCTCTGTTGAGTTAAAATCATGACTATTACCTTACCATGCTGAAAGGGTGGGACCTGTTGATACAGCCTGAGTACTATACATGAAAGCCCTGCTACAGTACCTTTGTTCCTGAAATTTTAACTATGTAAGCTTAGGGTAGACTTTACATATTGTACGACGCACGTATTGTATTTGATCAAAACAAATGTTCAAAATAATTGAATTAACTCTTTTTTTTATTTTTTATATTATGACTGTGACCAGATTATGACATGAATTCTAACTGTGAAGAAGATGAATGAGGATAGGAAATGTAGTGTATGTATAGTTGGAAGAACAGATCTCAACAAACTGCATTCATTTTAAACAATGGTGTTTGGCTGGGTGATATCTGCTATCAAGGTGTAGCCTTATCACTGTGACTTTCAAACTTTCCACCTCTTTTGAGCTCATAGATCCATACGGACACCTGCAGGGACGGTGTGCCAACTCAAAGGTTATAAATGGTGTTGATAAAAGTGACGGAATGTGAAGGGGAGGGGGTGTATCCCTGTGCCTGGCTCCTACGTGTTCTATATGAAAGAGAGAGATAGCGAGCAGCGTGGGTTACTGTTTATAAGACGGGTTACTGTTTATCGGAAGGGTTACTGTTTATAGGAAGGGTTACTGTTTATAAGACGGGATACTGTTTATCGGAAGGGTTACTGTTTATAGGAAGGGTTACTGTTTATAAGACGGGTTACTGTTTATAAGAAGGGTTACTGTTTATAGGAAGGGTTACTGTTTATTAGACGGGCTACTGTTTATAGGAAGGGTTAGTGTTTATAAGAAGGGTTACTGTTTATTAGACTGTTACTGTTTATAAGATGGGTTACTGTTTATCGGAAGGGTTACTGTTTATGAGAAGGTTTACTGTTTACAAGACGGGTTACTGTTTATAGGAAGGGTTACTGTTTTATAGGAAGGGTTACTGTTTATTAGACTGTTACTGTTTATAGGAAGGGTTACTGTTTACAAGACGGGCTACTGTTTATAGGAAGGGTTACTGTTTATAAGAAGGGTTACTGTTTATAGGAAGGGTTACTGTTTATAGGAAGGGTTACTGTTTATAGGAAGGGTTACTGTTTATAGGAAGGGTTACTGTTTATAAGAAGGGTTACTGTTTATCGGAAGGGTGACTGTTTATAAGAAGGGTTACTGTTTATTAGACGGGTTACTGTTTATTAGACGGGTTACTATTTATCGGAAGGGTTACTGTTTATCGGAAAGGTTACTGTTTATAGGATGGGTTACTGTTTATAGGAAGGGTTACTGTTTATAAGACGGGTTACTGTTTATAGGAAGGGTTACTGTTTATAGGAAGGGTTACAGTTTATCGGAAGGGTTACTGTTTATTAGACGGGTTACTGTTTATTAGACTGTTATTGTTTATAGGAAGGGTTACTGTTTATAGGAAGGGTTACAGTTTATCGGAAGGGTTACTGTTTATTAGACTGTTACTGTTTATAGGAAGGGTTACTGTTTACAAGACGGGCTACTGTTTATAGGAAGGGTTACTGTTTATAAGAAGGGTTACTGTTTATA